>LJPI01001282.1:0-194101 GCA_001430955.1 Chrysosporium queenslandicum | reverse complement strand
CCCCCCAACTCTCTCTCTCTCTCCAGCTTCATTTATCTTCATCCACCCAACTCCTCCCCCATCGCCTCCTTCATCGTTTTCCACTACTGCATGGTCTGGCTGTGAGCAGTCTTTTCTGTGTCTTCCAGCTTCTACGTTCCTTTCCTCGTTCAAGATGAAGGGCGTTCTCTCCCTCTCGCTGTTGCCGCTCCTGGCCGCGGCTTCACCCATTGCCATCGACACCATCCACAGGGACGCTGCGCCCATCCTCTCCTCTACCAACTCCAAGGAGGTTCCTGATTCTTACATTGTCGTTTTCAAGAAGAATGTCTCCCCTGCCTCCGCTGCTGCACACCAGACCTGGGTTCAGGATCTCCACACTACCGTCATGGCCAAGAGATCCCTCCGAAAACGTAACCAGTTCCCATTCAAGAACGAGGTCTTCGATGGCTTGAAGCACACCTATGACATTGCCGGTTCGTTATTGGGTTACTCTGGAAACTTCGATGAGGAAGTCATCGAACAAGTCCGAAGACACCCTGATGTAAGCTTGACTCACAGCCCGACCTATCTCGCTGCGGCCAAAGTTAACAACCCTTTCTAGGTCCAATACATCGAGAAAGACTCAGAAGTCCACGCCTTGGAGGAGCCTGTGACCCAGGCAAACGCCCCATGGGGTTTGGCTCGTATTTCCCATCGTGACAGTCTCAGCTTCGGCACCTTCAACAAATACCTCTACGCTGCAAATGGCGGTGAAGGCGTTGATGTCTACGTAATTGATACTGGTACCAATACCGAGCACGTGGACTTTGAAGGCCGTGCTCACTGGGGAAAGACCATTCCCGTCGGTGATGACGATGTTGATGGCAACGGTCATGGCACCCACTGCTCCGGCACAGTTGCTGGCAAGAAGTATGGCGTTGCGAAGAAGGCCAATGTTTATGCCGTCAAGGTCCTCAGATCCAACGGTTCTGGAACCATGTCCGACGTAGTCAAGGGAGTTGAATGGGCAGCAGCCAGCCATGTCAAGAAGATGGCCATTGCCAGAAAGGATGGCAAGAAGGGTTTCAAGGGTAGCGCTGCCAACATGAGTTTGGGTGGTGGCAAATCCGTCACTCTCGACTTGGCTGTCAATGCTGCTGTCGATGCCGGTATTCACTTCGCCGTCGCAGCAGGTAACGACAATGCCGATTCTTGCAACTACTCCCCGGCTGCGGCTGAAAAGGCCGTCACTGTTGGCGCATCCACCCTTGGTGATGAGCGTGCTTACTTCTCTAACTACGGGAAGTGCAATGACATCTTTGCTCCTGGTTTGAACATCCTCTCCACCTGGATTGGAAGCAAATACGCCGTCAACACCATCTCTGGTACCTCCATGGCTTCTCCCCATGTTGCTGGCCTCCTTGCCTACTTCCTCTCTCTCCAGCCGGAACATGACTCCGCCTTTGCTGTCGAAGAAATCAGTCCCGCCAAGATGAAGAAGAACATGATTGCCATCGGTACCAAGAATGCTCTTACTGACGTCCCATCAGATACTTCTAATGTAAGTCCCCCAAAATTTTTACTGCTGGGTCACCGTGTTTTTAACTTTTAAATTAGATTCTCGCATGGAACGGCGGTGGCTCATCCAACTACACCGATATCATCAAAAAGGGTAGCTATGAAGTCACCTCTCTTAGCGGCAAGGCAGCTCACTTGGCCGACAAGATCGAGAAATTTGAGGAATACGCAGCCAAGGAGCTTGGCGCTATCTACAGCGAAATCAAGGATGCCTTCACTCTCTAATTACATGTGACGAAATCAACGAGCTTGCGAGTCATGGTTTAATTGGGATCACTGGCTGGATCACCTCAGGCGTGGATTTCTCTAAGTTGCTTTCCTCGTTTGTTTCTCCCTCCCGCAGTATGTTTATTTCGTTGGACTTGGGTATGAATTATTGTTAGCTGAATTCCTGTCTCCTATATACATTCCAGATTCCAGACTGTGACACACCCTATGTTGATCTAGAATGACGTCTTATTTGTTGTCCAGGTACTTTTGTAGTTTTGGTTAGGATGGATAGAGCACACATGGATAGACCAGAGCCCGTGCGGATTGCATTCCATTTCCAACTAGTGTGTAAAACTTGGGACAGCACTGTTAGAAGCACACATTTCAAGTGAATACTGGGACTTGAATACACCGCGTCTTAACCGTTGCTTTTCCATGATGATGTATTATCATGAGCTCGGCCAGTTTAGAACCGGGAATGCAGAATACACCGTACTTGATTGTGTCTGAACCGTAAGGATTCCCTTTTCCACAGACATACGCTGAAAATGTGAACTATTATCTTTTCCATCTGTCTAAGAATCTATCTGCAGAGGTATCATCTCTATGTATGTATGTACTCCAGATCAACTCCAGGGTACGGAGTACCTAGCAATATATGCATCGAAATGTCTTCCGGATCACGCAAATCGCAGCCAACATTGACAAAGAAGTAAATGAAACAAGGAGCAAATATTAACAATTCCCCACCCTCTCAATTCCTCAACTCTCTAACATCGCCTTCATACGTACTTCCGCTTGCCGAACTCAGATAGCTCCTGTCGCCCAGCCTATTCCTTGTTTCGCCCCCTTCATCGTCACTCCCCTCGATACACTCCTCATCATCGTCCTCTTCTTCGTCTGTGCTGCTGTCCCTCCGAATCACACCATGGCCGCGATCAGGCTCGTGCGCACGGCCTCGTTCCTCATTATGTTCGTGCGTCTTGCCAACCACCCCGGGGCGCTTCCTCCGCTCGAAATCTTCGGCGTGGGCGTTTGCCAGTAGCGTTCCCACTCTTGCCAGCGTTCCGCCCGGAACGGTCGCCGTATCCGAACGGTGGGAGCCGCGGCGATGGCGCATGCCAGTGCTCGGTATAATGGTCCCGTCAGCAGCCAGGCGTTCGACGTCAACACCCGTGGCCGGAGTGGACGGTGGTAAGTGGGCGATCGGGAGCCCGCTGGCTTCTTGTTGGATTGCTGTCGGTTGCAAGGTGTCCTCGAGAATTTCTTGCGTGGGTAAGTCGTAGGGTAATGGTACATCTCTGGACGCTCTGGATCGGTCAACATTGGTGCAGTGCTCGTTTTCAACACGGAAAATAGACCATATCCCTCTTCGACAAACTTCCGATAGGGAGACTACAAAGCTCAGAATCGCGGAATGTTGGACATCGTGGGTGAAAATGGCGTAGAAGATCCAGTTGAACCGAAGGATGGGATCGATGATCATTGCCGCGTAGTATACCCACCGTTTCCGGAATCCGAGGATATCCCGTAAAAGGGGATTCTCTGAAAGCGGGTTCCCAAGACTCCAGTCCATGGCAACGTCCCATATTGAGGAATAGATGGCATTCACAAGCGCAAATGCGATGAAAGTGGCGCGGAGACTGTCGACCTTTTTGATACGGTACAAACTCAGGGTCATGTAATACATAATAGAACACGTATATTTTCCAAGATTAACAATGTGAGGGAATAGATTCCTGGTGTCGCGGTAACGTCGAAGACACTGCAAGGCACGCCAGATCGACGGGAGCGTGCTTAGAAATCCCATTATTCGAGAATGGGAGGAATTGCAGTGACCGGGATCGGACCATCCAGCAGAATAAAGGCAAAAGAATAATGCCAAATTCTTTAAGATTGTCAGCTCCTGTTTTCTTTTTTGCCAGCAAGGGAATACTTACACCCATTGCATAGGTCTGGGAGCAATACATATCGCCCAAAAAGAAATCTCGAAACTCCACAGGGTACAACCCTGCTAACATCAATCGCCACTGTATATTATTAGATTCCGTCGCACATAAAGCGGGTGGATGCATGATACTGACATTTGAATATGCCCACCATTGGCGGCTTCGATGGTAAAGAATGCGAGCCGGGAGGAAGAGAATAACGACGGTCAGTCCAATTAAGACTATTGGCCAGTAGATATACATTTCATTAACCCAGCGGAAATTCAACCAAACAATTAAACCTAGTAGAAAGACAAAGAAACAAGGTATCTGTTGAAGTTAGTATACTCAAAAAAAAGTGATTTTACGAATTGAAGCCGCAAAGACCCTACCTCCGCAAGCTGACGCCAGTCTAAGACATGTCGGGTATCATATTCAAAAACGAAAACATAATTGATCTTTGACAGAGTCCAGATTCTGCAATTTAGACAGAAGAATATAAAGTGAAGTAGAATAAGAGTATATCCGCCATATATCTAGACACAGTTAGGATACAAAGCTGTCATACAGGGCGTAACAAAAGGTACATACCTGAAGCAAATAACTCGTTCGAATGTGTAGACTATCATCATCGTCATCGTCATTGAACAGGTGTCCGACGGCGTGAACCAACCCCTGGATACCAAAAACTAGGCCAGCAGCAAACAAGATTCCGTTCCTGAAGGAATTGGGAGAGTAATCCTGGGTTCTTGTGGGTTTGCCACGGAGCTTTGTGACAGCAACCTTTCGATTTCCACGTTCAAAATATCGAGTATACAGGTCCTCGACCGCTACAAGGTGGTTCTCGACGAGATCACTCTGGACAAACCAGGCCTTGTTGACCTTCTCGGCCATGTATCGCCCAGTTGGGCGGGCGTTTGTGGCTTTGTCATACTTTTTGTTCATCTTCCTAAATGCTTTTCGATTTAAGTATGCATATGCCTTCAGCAATTCCAATCCCCGATAGAATTCCAGCAAGGCCTCTTTGAGTTTCCTTTTGGCAGAGCGGTACGGGACATCACGTTCTTGTCTGCGTACAAAATCCCGATAATCCGGGGTGTTGTGGTGTCGATGTAAGGTGGATCCAGGGGTGGGTAGCTCTTCCATTTCCTTTGATAGCTTAGCAAATTTAGATGAGCTAGTTAAAGACCTGCTCAACGGCCTCTTCCATTTTAATGTAGCAGTCAACTCATTGTTGCTATTTGCAGTCAGGCTTGAGTCTTTATGCCGTAGCCTGGCCTTGGTCCGGAGCTCCTCGAGTCTCATGTCACGCATTACATGGAGCTGTTCCTTAAGCATCCTCAGTCTATCAGTGGCCTCTTCCTCCTTCATTCTATAAAAGGATTCGATTTTAGCCAGTGAGTCATCCAAAAATAAGAAGAAATCCCTTTCTCGGTTTGTCAATTCAAGGAGTGCTTCCGCAGGCGGGCTGGTGGCTGGAGACTCATGTTCCAATCGTGAAGCGAACATACGCTGTAAGAACGAATTTTTCCGTTTAAGAGGCCGAGGTGGAACAGAGTTACCTCTGGGTCTAAAAACATTTCTGGGTCCCGGTAGAATGCTGGATGTAATGTTCCATCGATCTCTGCCTCTCCCGGCTATGGCGCTTCCACGGGAATCCAGAGAGCCGGCACTCACCATTCGACTACAAGGGGGAAAATTGGACTCGTTGGGATCCAAGGCTGGGTCTGGAAGCTCCAGCGAAGGAAGGGCAACCGAACGAGCGCCATTGGACTCTGGAGTAACAATGCTGCCGTAGCCTCCAGTATAGTCCGCAAACCTGGTGCCAGGGCTCTTAAGCGGACGCCTTTCGGGAAATGTCGCGTCGTGAGGTTGGGCATAGCTAGGACCTTGTTGCCTGTGGTTATCGTCATTACTTCGGCGTCCACGATATGAGCCGAACTGGAGAAGAGCCGGGCGTCCGATGCGAGGAGTACCATCAGCTCCTGAGAGGCCGAAGGCTCGACGGCCGGGAGTTCGCGGCGTCTGTTCGACAGCGCGTAGTGCACGGACAATGGCCTTGATTTTTTTCTTGCCAAGCTGCAGCGACAAAAATATGCGATCAGCTTGGGAATAACACTTAAAGAGACAAATTTTCACACCGTTGCATACCTTATAATCCAGGTATTTGGCTCGCCATTCTGGCACCAATTCCTGTTCTAGCTCTCTATCAAGCAAGAAGATCAGCAAGGGAATGTTCCTTGATAGGCGGTGTGTCTAGTAGCTTGAGTGGTCCCTACTTTGCAAATTTCATCTTGATTCAGAATTGGCTGCATGATCGACACACCACTTGTTCTGTCACACAATTGGGTCAACATGAAAGAGAAATGGGAGGACAGTTATATGTTGGACCTGCAGCAGCAATTGATGAGGAACTAAGCTGGGCATTTAAGAGCAATGGAACAGAATTAGCGACCGAACCCTTGGTGCGATATTAATTTCGCGGCGGCGGGGACCCTCGAGCCACCGTCTGCGCTCACCAGTCAATGAGGGCGTGGGCTGGCAGTTAGCGAGATTCAGGATTGACTGGCTGGCTGCAGCGACTGAATTTCTTTTTCGTTCGCGCGTTTCCGTTGAAACAGGTTTGCATCCACGTGGTTTGGCAGCCTTTTCCGGCAAATGCTTGGCTGGCGTAATCGCTGCTGAGTCACCCCAAGGGCGGTCTGGCCCGGTGATGTAAGCAGCTGTGAGGGCGGCCATTTCGTCTGATGCTCGCACTTCCATCCCATCATTCTCGCTGCTCAGCTCTCGACACTGTGGCCTGCAGGACGCCGTGTTACGTGGGAGACTGGCCCTGACTGTTGATGGCCACGGTTGGTAGGTTTCTCCCGTTCAAACAACTGGTCGAGCACCTGCAGAAACATGGTAGCACCATCAAAAGCTTGTTTCGACTCGCATCTCTGGTAGCAAACCATGGTCGAGGGTGACAACACGGAGAGCCTATCATCGAGTTGCACTGCAGAACGAAACTCTGATTGGACCTGTCATCGTGACCAAGGGTCTGACCACCCGATGCTAGAGAGTTTTCTCTCTCGCTTTACCCGTTTGGATGCTGCTTCCTCCAAGGCGCAGGATTCCGTATTCCTGCTGGAGTTTTGGTTTCTGGCCAAAGTTTCCGAGTTAACCATATATCTGGTATGTTCACTTGGGGACCTCAAGACCTTTGCTCGAGGGGTATGATCAAGCTTTCAATATGCCAAACTTTGCGCAGTGGCCTGCGTAGGTGCCCACAATCTCCAGGTATCATCATCACTGAGCCATCCCTTGAGCAGAGTAGTCTAACAACAGATATCCTGAGGGCATATCTCTAATTTTAGTGCTCCGAAGCCGGGGTTGGGGTGGGAGCAGATCTTCCCCGATTTATCAAGCCACTCAGCGCACTTTAGAACAATCCACAAATCACCCTTCGTAACAGTCCTGAGCTTGTTGTTGAAGATCTGGGAATATGCCAAGCCTGGTGGCTCCAAGGTTCGAGATGGCATCTCAAGGTGTAACAGAAAAGCTCTAGACTCCAATGCGCATGCATTTCTAACTCGACATTGCTTTCCGTATCCGCTGGATATCCGAAGACAGAGTAGTAATCCCTCTACCTGCAGGAATGTTCGCATCAAGGACGGATGTTGGAATTCTGCCAATGAATGCAGCCCGGTGAAAACCGCATCTCGGAAGCTTCCATCTGCCAACCCGGGAGATGACAATTTTGTCGATCCATCTCTGAGAAACATTAGTCAAAGCTCAATAGTAGGAACGAATAGGAAGACAATCGAAACGATTCACCCGCAAAAGCCATGCCTCCTATACCTCAGCCGTCAGACTTCCCGTCCTCCTTGACTCTATCTATCATTCCTCCCTCTCCTCCGTCCACCAGCAGTACCAACGTCCTCCTCATTCTCCACGGTCTCGGCGACACCGTCAATCCATACAATTCCTTCGCCTCAGCCTTACGTCTTCCCGAGACCACCTGTATAACTCTCCAAGCGCCCGCACCCCTTCCATTCTTGCTCACAGGCTACCACTGGGGCGACGATCTCGTATTCGAGCGTGACACAATCGATCCCGACCCAGGGTTCACACGTGCCACTCGCCTAATTGTGCATGAGCTTATCGTGGATGTGCTGATTGAAAAATTGGGATACCGGGCACGCGAGATCCTGATCCTGGGATACGCACAAGGTGCGGCGGTCGGGCTGGCGGCAGCCATGGAATTGAACCGCTCGGAAAACGCCGAATATAGGGAGATCGGCGGCGTGGTTGCCCTGGGAGGCGTGGCGCCGCTTTCTGCCATACGAGAGGATGGCAGGAGAGGCAAATCGAGGACTCCAGTGCTGCTGGTTGGCGGCCGGGGCCAGGAGAGTGCGGTGACGGAGAGTGGCACGAGTCGGACGAAAAGGGAGTTTGAGTTCGTGGAGTTGGTAAGGTGGCAGAGAAGAGGAGACGGAATGCCTGGGAATAGAGAAGAGATGTTTCCCATCATGCAATTCTTCGCTCGCAGGCTAAGGAGTAGAAGCGGCGTCCCGGAAGGAAGCGTGGAGCTCACATGAGAGTGCCGCCAGGCTCACCAGAATGATTGACGAATTGACTCATGAATCCAACGAACGAACGAAAACTGGGTATAGGCTTCATTATAAAGTACAAAAGGGTCTATTTTACATTCGCCAGTACTTCTTTGGCTCTATCAATGTCCTTTCTCACTGTCGTATCAACCGCAGGCTCTCTGCTCCGGCCGCCATTTTGCAGTAAGACTTCCATCGCATCTTGACTTTCCTTCAGAGCCTTCCGCCCTTCCTCACGGACTTCACCTTCCCAGTAGCTGCGCGCTGCATCCCATCGCTTTTGCTGCCTTCGGAGTGAATAGATCAGTCCAACCGCTGCGACCGTCCCAGCCTCGTATACGGTTGTGGTAGATGTTGATATGTACGCGAGGATAGACAGAGCAGATGTTAATGTCGTCGTTGACACACTGTAGAGCACTAAGCTTTGCGCCAGCGCGTGAAGCGACGGGACTTTCGTGCTAAGAAGGCGCTCCCTAGTTTGTGCAATGATAGCTGGCCATTGTTCAGTCGAAACGGCCTCAGATCCTTCCTTGTCCTCTTCCTTACCCTCCTTCGAGCTTGTAACTGTAGGCTTAGGAGTATTGGTGAAAAATGAATAATTCCTGCTCAGTAGTCCAGCCTGCTGAAATCTCCCACCAAGCCATGTCGCCTTCCTTTCTGCCAGTGGAAGCCATTGCCTGTCGAGGATACTTGCACTCAGCATTCCCACATCATCAACACGCCAAAACAGCTTCCACCAGGCGAGGTCACGCCACTTATAATGAGAGAATGCATCGTCAAGAGACTCTCGAAGCTCTGTATGCGCGCTCTCCGCCCACGACGCAACTTCGAGATTCAGATCCGCACGTACATGTTCTGACACTGACTCGGCTTCTCGCTTCCGTATTGAGACCATTTCGTCCTCAACAACCTTCTCCTCTGCAGCATTCAGGACTGATTGAGCAAGTCCGCGCAGCTCCGGACGTAGAGTTGAACCTCCGGGTTTGCCAACCATCCACTCAATCAGGGGCTGGATACCACTCCTGCTCCACCCACGCTCATACTCTGTTGCATTATGAACTGACTCCCTGAATTTGGCCAATGCTCGCTCTGCACTTTGCAAATCAACAAAGGAATAGGACTTGTTCTCTGTTCGCAGGGCTGGCTCTGCGTTGACGTTAAACGCCGCATGAGCGATAGACATGTCAACATCTTTATTGGCATTTCTCGCTGCTGCTGTGTACGCCAGCAAATCATCAATTCCATCCCCACAGATTATAGTCTTATGCACTGGATATCGAATTGTAGTGTGGTGTGTAGCGTCGGACGAGCCAATGGATATTGTCGGGGTCTCAACAGCACTTGATATATCGTTAGGGGGTAAATGTGACGTCCGTGAACGTATGGACGAGACCAGTATCTCAATATTGGCATTCCGCAATGTTATAGATGGTATCGAGATCGTCGGCAATGAGCTATCCGTTACTGGAGTCTCCGAAGGTTCACCATACCTGTATCTTCAATCAGAGAGATATACCAAGGACAAACAAAATCAAAAAGCACACGCACTGTATTAGCAGTCCCTGGACATCATGTAAATGATACTCCTCAAGGTGTTGCTCCCACTCCGCCTTGGAACTCAACGGGTCCGCTAAAATCAACCGAACAAGCCTGACTGCTGTGGCCGTATCTTCCAGTCCTAACACTGCTCATCACACAAGACCACAGAATCAGCCCTCCAATTCAAGCTCAATTTCTCTTTCTAACTCCAATTCAGCGTTTGGCATAAACACACCAGCAATCCTTATAACCGGCTTCTCACTCTCCAGCCCCCTCAGCACCAGTTGCAGTCGCGCTATGTCGACATGCTCCGCCGCAACGTCACGAACCCGACTCAGAGATTCGTAAAGTTCTTTATATCGACCCGGGACGTATATATTCCCGTGTGTTCCGGCAGCTGCGGCGACTGTCGAGGTAGGGCGTCGTTGAGATCTAGAAAATTTGCGGCGAAACGGATATCGACTTGCGGAGAACGCGCGGAGGGATCCGGAGGCTGGGAAGCACGAGGGGCAGGATAAAAGGGAATCTGCTATATCCAAGGGCCTCTTCAAGAGCCCCGCCCGAAGTTTTGAGGGCATTTGGCCTGGTAAGAGTATTGCAGCCTGTGGTGGGAGAATTGTTTTGCTTTCACGACTTTTGTCATGGCAACAAAGCTCAGCTTGGCAACTCGCTGAGATGAGAGGCTTGGAGTTACTCTACAACCATGACAGGACTCATTCTACTCCATACAAGAGGAACTACAAATGCGAGTCAATACGGAGCAGTCAGAGCTAAAAACCATTCAAAAATTTCAGAATTTACACGAAGTGAAATCATCAGTATCAATGAATCCATAGGGGATCCCAGCCTGTGCAATGGACAAATTGGCGCAATGCTCAAGACGTATTCAGTGAGTTCATCCATGACCATCATTAGCAAAACTTCTTCGTGAATCATCGCCATATGAAATCATTTTTTCATGTTATTTTTGCCAAATTAGGGAAAAGAGAGCACCATGAGGTGACAGCCAAAGAGGAACAAGGGCTGGAGGGCGGCGGGATTAGAAAGCAGTTGGGGGTTCAACGTTTAGCTGTCATCGACCTGGAATACCTGTGAAGACTCTCCTATGCCTCGTTACGGCGGGATCTACCGGATCCAGAAGACCTGGAATTGCCAGTTAGCTTACGCGGGCAAACTCGAGTAGAAAGCCGAAACTTACATGCTGATTCTCCGAGCCACAGTAGCGAGACCTTGATCGTTCTCCGCCTCTTGAGCGGCTCGCTCCAGGGCCTGCCTCCGATCTTCTTCGGCCTTCTTCACTACTTCTTCATGTGAGGGCGGTAGGCGCTCATTTTGCAGGTCCACCTTGCGAGCATCTTCAAAATTATGAATTGCTTGTTTTATACCTTCTGCGCCGAGCATGAGTGTCCCTGCCGGTAGACGGCCACCAGACGCCGTCTTCAATTCCGTAACACGTTCTGATTCCTCGCGTAGAACTTGGAAAACACGAGAAAGGCGGCCGATAGCAAGGATTTTGTTTTTGATCGCGCGCCTTTTGAACTCGGCACTATCAGCATCCGATGGGAGAGGTGGGGATGCTGGGGCAGAAGAAAATGAGGAGGGCTCGTCCTCAAGTTCTTCTTTGGAACAGGTGTTCAATATCGCAATCAACATATCAGTAATCTTTTCGCCAACGAATGGAAGAGACCAGGTGAAGACGTCCATAAAATTCGGAAGCCAGTATGGGTGGGGCGTGCAGTTGAACTGTCTAATATTCATGACATTATTCTCGTATTTGAGGACTGCGGCTTTGTTGTTATAAACGTCAAGGTAATTAGGAGCGCTGAAGATAGTCATCACACTAGGGAAACCGGTGGTTCGAGTTTTGCGATACATTCTGTAGCCGGCATCTTGGGCTTCGTGGGCTCGGATGATTGATAATAGGTTGTTTTTCTCGAGGAAGGCACAAGCTGCCGGATAGGAGAAGAAGTATGAACAACCTCGAACATTGTTGTGTACAAAATATTCGCCCGTCTTTTCAGTACCAAAGTCTTCAAGAGGATCGGCCCAGAGGATGTCACACATTAGTCCGTGGGTTGGAGGTTCCCTGAAGCGATCGATCTTTGCAGCCGAATTAGTAAAAATCGATAGAATAATGGCAAATAGACCAAGCGTACAGTTTTAATATCTTCCAAAGTATGCAATTCTGGGCTCAGACCACCATGGATGCACAAGAACTGCTTGTTCATTACAGCAGCCAAGGGAAGCGCACAGAAGGATTCCATACAAGCATCGTACACTTTTTCTGAGTATTTATGCTTGCATTCGAGCTTGAAGGTAAAATAGTCGGTGAGATGGCGACATTCGTGATTTCCACGTAGTAACCAGAGCGTATGAGGATACCATATCTTCAGCGCCCACAGATACAGTACACACTAGCAAACTGTGAGCAACGGCGGCTTGCGTTAATGAGATGTCCCTTACGTACCTCGATACTAAAATAGCCTCTGTCGACATAATCACCAAGGAATAGATATCTTGTCTCTGCCGGATCTCCTCCAACTTCAAACAGCTTCATTAAATCGTAGTATTGCCCATGCACATCACCACACACGGTGATAGGAGCATCCATCTCCAGGAGGTTTGGCTCCGCACGCAACAGTTCCGTTCCAGCCTGTATGATCCATAGTGCCTGGTCCTCGGTGAGTCGTCCTTCTCTGTAGAAATGCTGTTTGAGAAACGGAAGGTTTGGCTTGGAAGGGTCTTGGGGCGACCAAAACTGCTCGTTTGTTGGAGCGTGAAAAGCGGGCGCTTGAACCTCTGCATGATTTGCGAGTTAGGAAAAGGCACAATATCCAGGCAAACAGATTAGTTGTGCTATGGTGCCAACATACCTTTGCAGACTCTCTCCAGGGTCGAAACCTGTGTTCCGTCCTCCATAGTATGGAGGGTGAAGTCAATCTCAGGGACAGGCTTCTTGTCTGTGACGGCCTGGACAATTCTGGACCCGTCCATGATTGTTCGAATTTCAACACAGCAATTCGCGCTGTGAGAAGATCAAAGGAGGTAGGTTGCTAATGGAAGCGTGCCCACTGCCTGGCAAAGAAGGAAAAAAGGAATATTGCAGCTTTCTCAATGGAGGGGTACCAAGCTTGTTTCACAATTAGGTATTCCTTTTTCACCCAGATCTCGCCAGTTGGTCAGGAAGGCCGGTGAAGATATTATCCTAGAGTAATTCCAGCAAATGACGAATATGGTCAGGCAAGCAGAAACTTGGATTCGAATAGGGCAGAGATTGTAGTGAAGCGTTGCGACATCAAACTTCGGCGAGGCCGTGATCGCGGCTGGCCAGGGGTGCTCGTAGGCTGACAGGGCTCTCCGCCGGTTTGGAGGAGGGGATGCAGCAACAGCAACAGGCTTGGGAGTTCAGCCCACAGAGATCACCAGAAAGAATTGGATGCTGCAAATCGGTCGAGGAGAGGTGGGATGGGCGCGTGCAGATCCTATCGGTTCCGTGAATGGCGATTCTGGTTTGTTGGCAGTTGTTTTGAAAGGCTGCTTAGGGCGGCACTAACCCGCGATATTTGACTGTTGGGCTTCGAGACTCCCTCAAAAGGCGAGCCGTTCACTCCTCGGCGTTCCAGGCATCAAACAACCTGCTGCCAACCAAGCCACCTGTACGACGGCAACACTCGACAGTTCAACGCATCTTTCACTGAGACTACAGAAGCCTTGTCTAGATTTAGATTGCCGAGGTCATCCTTCTTCTCACCTTCAGGATGTACGATTCGTTCAGTGAGTCCGGCGCCCAGCCAAGCCCGCTTTTGCGACAAGTAGCACAGCTGGCTTACTCTCCTCAAACAGAACCCCATCCCATGCTAGCTCAGATACCGCTGACAGTCTCCCCATTTGTTTCTCTCCCAACGGCCACCACTCTGCCGTACACCTACAAATCCGTCCCTTCTACCCTCCCTCCCTCTGTTACAGCTGACGGATCCAGTTCCGAAAAGCCGCGCTATGTGGTTTCATCCGGCGGCCACGCCGCTCACCCTGATGATATCATCGCTTCGTGTCGGCAGCTCGAGGACCACATCAACAAATTGAAATCAGAGGCAGAAAAGACTATCACGGAATGGGAGGAGTCAAACCAGGCGCGAGAGCTTGCTGAAAAACGGCGGGTGGCTCCTGGATGGCTTGATCGAGACGAGAAGCTCCTCCAGCCGATGCACTCGTCGTCCAAGTCTGGCACACAGGCTGAAGCAAATCTATTAGAGGGCCAGTTGGCGGAGCAGAGTAGAAGGGTCGCGACGTCGCCAATGATCCCAAAGAACGAGGGAGAGGAGCTTGATCGTGCATTTGGCGGACTTCAACTGAAGTGAATCCCCGTTCGCTTCGGGACTTGTCCATACATTGCGAGACTGCCTTCTAGCTCAAGCTTTTACTATCGATTTGCTTGCGCATATAGCCATCAGCTACTGCTTGTCTGCTAGCGCTGCATTGATGCTATTCTAAGTAAAGCCTAATTTTTCGCCATACGTGTACGAGGACTCTAGCGGCGACTCGACGCTCTTCTAGGGTCAGTAGTATCTAAGCCAGGCACTCACGGCCTTCAATCCCTTGCCCAGATCCTCCTTGAGCGATACTGCCGTGGGGTAGTAGAACATGGAGTTAACATTTTGGCGGGGCCCGTGTGACCCGTTAACGCTCTCCGAGTTACTATATGGGTTTGAGTTGGATTTATATAAAAGATATCTATCCACTCAGACAGTTGCTCATTCTTAATAATTGACATAATCCGATTCAACATGCCCATCCTAACTTTCTCGTATAGTGTGATCACACTGAGAGCAGAGTTGACCTGCAATTCCTCTTTCAGAGCTAATCTTCCGGTTGAAACTCAAGCTCTGACATCCTTTCTCGTTCCTGTAAATAATAATCTAGAACAATATCCGCTAGTTAGTACGAAGCTTGTCAGACACCGATGCTAAAGGTTCATCAGTATCTATGCACGCGCATTGTGTTGAAGCAATCTCTTACCCATCACGAGAACATTTCCACGCTCTTCTTGGATGCCAGATATTTGCTTGATATGTTCGCCGGATACCTCCGCCTGCAATATATCTTCCATGGCTGCTGGACCTCGATAGACAAAGGCACGTTCATGACCTCCAAAAAGCATTTTATCGCCAGGCATTTTGCCAGATTCTCCATAGATAGAGATAGTGAGTATCTAAAGTATAGTTAGCCTAGCCTATCAGAATGGCCAAAGAAGAACTGCACATACATATCCATCATCGAGGACGTCGGCTTTCAATAGCTCGCTGAGCCAAGGTTGCAAGGAAACTGCAAGCTCTACATCCATAAGTAAGTTGAGTATTCCTAATACAGAGGGTGACCTACCCAAGGTGCCCAGCAGCCAAACAAATGGACCCGACGTGTTTGCGCAATACCAGTACTGTCCCAAGGTGCCCGTATGGGCATTCGCACCCAGACGCACCAAGCCAGAGTCTCCGTGGATTTTGTCCATGGAGAGGCCACTCTCCCAGCCGTGAGAAGCGTGGCCCTATCAAGTATACATTTGAATTTCTATCAAGCTTGACGCGGTAACTGATATTGAGGTGCCGGTTTTAAGCTGCAGCCGATCTATCTGAATAAGCATGTCATTAGGTCCCCATCAATCACATCTCAATTCTCCCATTTCTTATCCAGTCCTGTACTTTATCCAGCATGAATAGAGAAAAAAGTGAAATGATGGAAGATGGCCACAAAAGAGTAATCCCTAGCGCGCACGCACAGTACTGATGAAACAAAAAAGCCAACTGATACAAACTCAAGCTTGGTGCAGAAAGGAAGAAGAAACCCTATGCCAACTGAGGTAGATCTATATTGAAGAATACTAAGATAATCCTCAGCAAAAGGGCAAGGGAAGAAGGGTCCTTATATGCTTGATCAGTTCCGCCTCAATCTTCCAGCCCGCGGAGATCTCTCATCATCCTTCTCAACATGAGGAAGAAAGGAAAACAACAAAACATGCTGAAATCACCAAAATAGAACAAAACCTTTTGACCTCTGAAGATAAAGCTCTCCCCTGTGACCCCGTTGTGGTATTACCAGGGAAAGCACCTGGAAATCGACAGGGATCGATGCTTGTCAGGGACCCTTCGCCGTACCCCGCCTTGGGCGCTTCCCACACGTCCGACATCTTGAATTTGACGCCTGTCGACCGCAGCAGCAGGCGTTTGTCGAGGCCGTACCTTGGCTGATAGGGGCCTATATGCTTGTCGCGGCCCACAGTATCGCTCGATGGAATTTCTTGTGCTCGTGGTTTCACCAAAGCCTTTCCTACCGCCTCATTGGTTGCGAGGCGTAGTGCGACCTTCCCCCTTGAAGAGTTTTTCTAGCATATCTGCCGCCGAGGCTCGCTGATCCGGGTCGACCGCTGCCATTTCTCGAATTGGGAGGAAGCTCTCCTCGTTTGCGGCCTCTTGAACTGCCTTGATCCTGTCCTGCCTTTCTTGCAACTGTTTTTGCCGAAAGCCACCCACGTCCATCGCATAAGCCAAAGTGACAAATAGAGACCAGATATCTATTTTCGCTGTCTGGG
This sequence comes from Chrysosporium queenslandicum, assembly GCA_001430955.1. Lineage (NCBI taxonomy): Eukaryota > Fungi > Ascomycota > Eurotiomycetes > Onygenales > Onygenaceae > Chrysosporium > Chrysosporium queenslandicum. The sequence goes on along the minus strand of LJPI01001282.1, from coordinate 177,710 downwards.
GCGCTCCAGGTTTATTCTCCAACTCCGGCGCCATGTACATTGGCGACCCAGCGAATGTTCGGGCATCGGGAACAGCGTTTGACAGACCAAAGTCCGCAAGTTGGAATTTGTAGCCACCAGTGCGCAGAACTTTATAAAGTATATTCTCAGGCTTCACGTCTCTGTGGATGATCCCATTGTATGAAAGGTAATCTAGGGCCTGGAGAATCTGGTGAAAAAGAGGATTGGCCCACTTCGGGTCTTTCACGAAAAGACCTTCACGCACCAGGTCCTGAACGCTCCCATCTTTTAGTTCCATAAGGATCTCAACACATTTTCCTTCGTAGGCTTGCACCGATATGCACTCAACAATATTTGGCTGGGATTTTATCAGCTGAGACAATACAAAGGCCAATGTGCATTTAAACATCACATACATGAGAAATACGGGTGAGAATTTCTACTTCCCGTTTCGACATAACGTAATTGTACCATTGAACCGTTTTGACAGCAAGGACTTGGCCAGTGTCAGCATTTACTGCCCTAAACACCTCACCGAACGATCCTGATCCAAGCCTTTTGCGACGTAAGTACCGTATATTTGATCTCATATTGGCGGGAGCGTGAATGCGGGTAGCATATTGGGATGGGACGACAGTTAGTGTCTCGTCCACTGTGCGAGCGAAAAGTGGATTGTCCTCCCGACTCTCAAGCTGTTCACGGACATTGAAGTTGCGGCCATGCCAAACTATTTCAAACTGTACGAGATCTCTCGCGACCCCACCAAATCCGAATTCGAGATTGGTCCTTTTGTCAACAACCACTCGACGAGGCGAACGCCCTGTCTCAAACGGCACGGCACTGTCACCGTAAAATTGAGTTGATTGGGAGGCGGAACGATCATAGAACAAGATCTCTTCTGTCGTTTCATGGACCCCAAAGGAACACTGGATCCGCGAGATGCTTGCTCCTTCTACAGTGATATCCGCACCACTGCGACCTAGAGTTGCCAGCGTGTGGCGTGATTTCGATCCGATACCGAAACCTATGTTGAGCCCGTAGACTTCACCACCATCCTTCTTGTGGGAGACAACAGAAACTAGGTGACAGTTGTTGGGATGGTTGAGAACAGCATGAGCCGCGTTGTTCTTGGGAACAAGAGAGAAGAGAGTAAGATTATGAGGGCTTGCGCGTGCCATATCATAGGCTCCTAGCGATGAGAGACTGAAAAATTGACAAGATATTGTCGACTGTTGAAAGATTTGTGGACTGTACAGAGTATAAGTACTATTTGGATTGGTCGTAGGCTGGATGGCCTGAGCCTGCTTGGATTGCTGCCCTGATTCATGATGGTATCCCCTGTATTAGCCATTGTAGTCAAGTATAGAGTAAACAATGGGCAGGCGGCTAAAATGCAAGGCTGTAGTGCTGTGCTGCTGTTCTTGCAGTGAAATGTTTGTGATTGGTAGAGTTGGAAAGTAGATCTCGCGTGTAGTACTCCATAGCCAATGAGCAAACCACAATGCAAGCGCTGGGCTGCCGCGCTCTGATTGGTAGAGTTGGAGCCATAGTGGAATATTAGATTTTTCAGCAACAATACAGAGTAGTGTTACCAAAGCTTTCAAATCCAATGTAATTCTTTACCTGAGGAGGTAATAATTATGTAACAAGCAACGGTCAACCTTTGATGATTTCTGTGTTCAGCTCGGAATTTTCCAATCTCCTTCCTACTCACTAAGATCTCTAGATCGCTAGAAGCCTACATGATCGAATGCCTAGATCCTGTTAGGATTGCATCCCCCTTCTTCCAGAACACTTGCTTCCAGAATATGGCAAATCCCTTTTATCACAATATTCTGTTTTCAGAACAACCTTCGCGTGTTTGTTTGCTAACCTTTATCCTCAGAGGTCAAAGCAGATAGATATAGGTCTCAGGATGTCAAAGGTTCTTGTTCTATTTTGACAACTTCATCATGTTTCATTGTTTTCCTTTTGTGATTTTATTACAGTTGCCCAAAAAACTAAAATTCTGCTCTATCACAGAAAGGAGAGTTCGCGCGTAGCAAGAAGGTTGCCGAAAAGCTTAACTGTATTAAGTAAGGATGGTTGTTGTTGATTGGATCTATCCACTCCCAACATGCCGTTTAGCGCCCAGGGCATGGTATGCCAGCTATTTTTAAGTTAAGATATGATCGCTAGTTAATATCCATTGACGCGTGTATGCACGTGACATTTGAAGAGTAGGTATAAAGACGCTTGTTTGGGGATGAGTTGGTAGGCTCCTCTAGCTAATAACTAACAACTCGGGAGAGCAATTCAACACGGTTGCACAAATGGCCTTCTTTATCTACACTCGAAATCGTGTGCCGTCTGAAGTTATTACAGCGCCCCAGCGGTTAGAAGATGATCCAGAACGTCTTGATCGAGAAAGAAACTGGCTCTCCAGCGACAGTCCACCACCATACCCTTCGCCTGGCGAGACTACACAGCCTCCAACGCCGGGGTCTCCCGTTGAGGATGAGTTCGCGAAAGAAGTTGCGCGGCGCGAAAGGCGTAACAAGTCCCGGCCAGGTCCCCAGTTTAAAAGCCAGACGAACAGAGAGATCAAGCGACTTTTCTACGAGTGCTGTCATGAACGTGCAGGGCGGAAACAGACGCTCCCTTTTGATCAAAGCATGGATCTCGGGGCCAACGCTGACAACAATGTTAGGAGTCGCTGGGTGGAACAAGGAATTTGGATGGATGATTGGGGACCAGCTTGGCCGAAGGGAAGTGAGCCAATGACTACCAGTTGGCGTTTCAGTAAACAGCGACCAGAATTTTTTCCGGAACCTGGCGATTCCTGGCTTCATGAGCCTGAATCAGAGCAGAGCCAAAATCAAGAGCAGGAGCAGGAGCAGCAGTCTACAGTTTCCTACTCACTCTTTTTTGGCCCGTTTAGACCGGAAGGATCGCAGACTGCTATGCAAGGCCCTGTCTGTCCCCCGCGGCACTCTCCCCCAGAAAAGGAGCCTATACGCGATCGCGAAGCATCCCGTCCTTACCACCAGTTCGTCTACCAGATATCTAAGGAGCGTGAGTGGGTCGGGGCTGAGCTTGAGTTCAAAGGAATTACTGGGGCTGATATAGATAAGATGGCGCACGATAGCGTCAAGAGCAACTGGATAGAAGATGGGATTTGGAATCCCAAATGGGATGACGACATACCCGGGATGATGTGGGCCCATGAAGAGGAAGAGATGCTGGAAGTCCGTAATGGCACCACTTGTGATGTTGCCGATCAACGACCACGCATGGATACCGAAGACACTGCGCAACAGTCACTAGTCCCCAAGTGTGACCTGTTCAACACGACAACAGTTGAGGGTGACGGAGGTGGCACTGGCAGTAGGGCTTCACCGCCTGCAGCTCTCGAGGGAGCCCGAGGCCTCTGGAACGACAAGCAAACAGGCACAAAGAAGCTCAGATAGCCACCTTGCAGGCACGGAGAGCTTTCATGGTCGAGAGAAATTTACTGGCAGGGGAATCTTGCAAAGGTCGTCCAAATCAAAGGCCCAGGTCTTTCCTGCCATGAAGCCGCATCTGCAGTCAGAGCCCCTCCCGCCAGAACCCGCCAGGATGTCTAACACGGGCGAGAGACGTAAGCGCGGTCGCCGCCATGCAGCCGCGGATGACAAACAGGGTTCAAAATAGCAGAGATGCAACACTGTGAGAAAACCAACAAATGTACCTGGTGGCCGAGAGAAACAATCCACATGTGATGTGGTAATAACACGCAGCGGGAGAGTGAGTAGGAAGCCTGAGAGGTTCAGCTTCAAATAGGTTATGTTGATGAGTTAACTTACTGAGCTGACCTTTCGGCGAACCCTCAAAATACTTGATAGTTGTCAGTAATGGGACTTGAGTAAAAAGATCACAACCTCTTCTACTTTGGGCAAAGCAGTATCTCCCACATCAGTAGTTTGTGTCCTTGTATTATGCTCTGGGAAAATGGCGGCACGATGGATGAATACAGCTCAGCCAGTCGTTTCATCGCCTGGCGGCAAAATCGCGATCATACGGCTTCCCTGGCCCTCTGCTGCGAAGCTTATAGCCTACTTGCGTCTAAGAGATAGAAGTCCACGGTGTTCAATGTATCCGGGTTGTAAATCCTGGCAAGGCTAGCCAGTACCTTCTGCCCGTCGATTATGCACGCCAAGCGCCTCAAATCCGTATCCTAGCAGGCTGCATATGGAAAGGTGCTATCCGTGTGATAGAGTGAATGGATTTTGAGACAGTAAATCATGAATTAGGTGTGGGTGACTGAGTGATGGGTGAGGAAGTTGGATGTATGTACATACCACGATGTACCGGAGAGGAAGGGAGGCGCGCAGCCTTAATAGGCTCTGAGGCTACAGGCGGCGACGGCCATTTCCCGAAGCAGCGGCCCTTAAAGTCGGATAACAGATAATCTTATCGCGTGTTAATAAGTGATTTCGGCATCCAAGGAATGGTGTCAAGTGAAGAACCTGTAGAATCACATTAGTGCAGGCGAACTCGCGTCATTGCTGGGGACCCTCTTCAACTTTGACCTGCAGGCCAGCTCCATACTAATCTGCCTCACCAGGAAGACAAGGGATTCTGATTGCAAAAAATCCTGCCCAGAGAGAAGACGGGTACTCCGAGCCCTCGATTCCAACCCCAGACGTCAGAATGGAAGTCCTTCACAATGCCCCCAACCCCTCCTCCTTCGTCTCGCTCGCTGAGCATCAATCCCGCACGCCAGCGTCCTTCTACTCGGGCCCTCCAATCCTCCACCACCACAGCGAACGATGCAAGATCGTGGTTCTCGAAGGCGAGCTCTCTTCCACCCCCGCGTTGAGCGGCCTAAAGCCCTCCGGTGCCGGTCAAGCAGCTGCAAACGGCGCGCCTGCTGCTGCCGAAGACCCTGGAGATCAGGACAAGGAGATCGTCATTCATGGCGTGGACGTTTGGGTTACATCTGAGTACGAGGCAAAAATTCATCTTAACAGCCCGGTCTTCTGACGAGACATGTGAATCGCTAATGGTCCTTTTCGGTGGGAATCAATAGGAAATTACTCCTCTACAGCTCGAGTACCACGACTGGCGTTGCCATCCCGTATCCTACCATCTCGCTACACGCCATCCAGCGCCTTAAGCTACCGGGCTCAGGCGAGGACGCCGATGCACAAGGTCTATACATGCAGCTCTCGACCGGAGGCGACGCCGAAGACATGGAGGAGGATTTAGAAGAGGATGCAGTCTCTCTCACCATCGTACCCGCAAGCCCATCTCCTACAACTACACAAGCCCAGGGTGAAGCAGAAGACGAAACCCTCATTGCGGAAGACAAGCCTTCGCAAACACCGACAGAGCTCCTCTTTGCGGCTCTGTCCACCTGCTCCAACCTCCACCCAGACCCCGCCGCAGCCGAAGAAGATGGCCAGGATGGACAACAGCTCGGAGACAGTGTCTTGTTCCAAAACGGCCTGATCATACCGGGAAACAGCGCAGGCGGGCTCCCCCCTGCAATGCCTGGGAGTGGAGGCTGGATTACAGCGGAAAATATGCACGAGTATTTTGACGAGGATGGTAACTGGATCGGCGGCGACCAAGGACCTTTAGGACCTGGTGCTGGCTCGGTCAGGCCCCGAGAGCAAGATGCCGATGAGGACCAGGCAGGCGACAATGGCGACGGCATGGAAACGGAAGAAACCAAATGGCGACGAACTGGGTGATTGATGTTTCCGAGAAGTAGCCCTCCTCGTCTTCAAAACCTACAGACATGTGAGGTTTCATCAGAAAAAGCAATTAATTGGTAATTCTGTGCTTGTCTATTCCGTATTCCATATTGAGTAAGCCTTCGAGAGTATATGATGTCGCAAGTAAATCAAAAAAGTATCCGTTGATAGGCACGTTTTGGCAACTATCCTCTCGTTGCCAGTCCTATCTCTGACCTCCCAAGCTTTCACTCGGCGATCCGTAATAACCATGATCTGCGCTTTCAATGCTCACTCTGAAACGAAACCCAACCTGGCTTTGGGACTGGATCCAGCGGGTATGGAGCCCAAAAAAAAGGGTTAGACAGCCTAAGTATACCGGGTGCTTTGACCCGATTTTTGGATCGGATACGGATTTTAGTCTGGTCAGGTTAGCTGCCTGTAGCGTGAGAAGTCGGTAGGAATGGAGTCAGGTGCTGGTCTTCTATAGCAGAATGCAACGAGGGGGTCGTCTGAAGCACCGTGATCGACTGGCTCGTACTTCTGGGACTCGCGGATTCGAACCCGGACTCGAGCAAGGAACCGTAACAATTCAGGTCCCCGCGGAACCTATGAGAATATGTTGAGAATAGCGAATCTGCAAATCCGGCTTCCGTTGTACATACAAACCTCTCTCTCGGACGCCACTACAAGCTGACATGTGCGCACTGTGTCTTTCTTCAACACATCGTTCGAAACACTCCGGAGGATTCGCTCGAGGGTTCATCCCTGCTTCAAACTCCATCCTGGCTCGAGCGCCTACCCGAAAAGGATTAAGGCATGCTCCAGGTGAACCATAAGGTCCAGGCTTTTCAACAGAGGTCCTTGAGGTAAGTCAGTTTCACCAAGTAATTTCGGAAGATTTGAGATCAGCTTGGGTCAAATGAAAGATCTTGATCACGATGGTTGTTTCTTTTTTCAACTGTCGAAGACGGCAACCTTTGTAAAGTTACTTCACCAGATTTTCCCGCCTGTATTATTCACGAAGCGCATTTTCCAACAGTTCCTCGGATGGGCGGTTAGACCTGTGGAAGTTGAAAATCGGATGTACAAATTCTTGGGAACACGCAAGGGAGGGTTCATCCATCCCACCTGTCCACTGAAAGACCGCCCTTGCGAGGGGGAAGGTCACTTGATATCATGACCGTGGATGACGGGGATTGTCATCCACATCCCAGGCCCGACATACCCCTGTCGTTGGGTTTCCTCACTTTTTTTTGGTGAATAAGTGGATGCCCTATTGGTCAGTTGAAGAATGGACCCATTCGTTACCTTTATTTCCAAAGAGCAGCAAAGGTTTCCGGGTATAAGAGTGTCGATGTACCGAGTAGCCATGCGTCCCTCGACTGCATTCGCTTATCCTGTACACTCTTGTGCAGTTCGAAGGGTGGATTGACGGAGAAATCGGCCTCTGAAGATGAGGCGGGACATCTGCCAACTGACGAAAAATAGAAAATCTAAACAGCATTTCCCGTCGAACCACACAATTTAGAATTTGAGCCCCCTGACTAGCTGCATGAAGATTCTTTTGCTTTCTGGTTTGCGAGGAATTCCTATTGGCCGCTGGGGTGGTCGTCAGGGATGGCATGGGCGCTAAGACAACAAGTGCGGAGACCCCAGACCCCAGAAATACTCCCCAAGCCCATGGGGTGCAGGGAACATGGCCGATGGTCCGATGAAAACACAATTGAGTGTAGCTGTTTAAATACCCTCATGAATCCTTCGGCTTTTCACATGATTTTTTTGCGTTCCTTTCCTGCCTTTCGAGGTTCGAGAGGGTAAGGGCGCTTCATTCAATTGCAATGCGTGATTCTTACGCTTTCATCTGATCGTGTCGCAGTACCCTTGGAGAGAAGGTGCTATTGCTAACGACCGTTGTGACTGCTGATAGGTCGTCCTATAATCCATCTTCACCTGTCACAAGAAGGCCAAGTGAAGCCAATCATCGGCCTCGGCTCACGATTTACAACAATGGAGTTCAACCTCTTCAATCAAAATGGACAGTGCACGGGGGATCGACACGATGTGACGGCGGGGCTGTAGATGCCAATATTCCCTCTCAACCGCCAGATCTAGTGGGTAGTCCACTCTGATGGAGGAGGCGGGATGCTCGAACTCCTTCTATATAAAGGGCAGGTCCAATCTCCCCACAACAGCATCCGGTAGTCTGTTAGGACTCGAGGCTTCAACGAAGGTCGCAGAATCCCCTCGCCTCCTTTCTCCAATATGGCTTTCCGTGCGGCTTGGCTCCTTGTTCTTTATATCTGTGCACTGGTTGCGCACGCTATTCCCCCACCCCTCGAGGCCCGGAACCAGCCCGTCCTTCCTGAAAAGGACCCCTTCTATGTTCCCCCGGAGGGGTACGAGAAAGCTGCTCCTGGTGAGATCCTGCGGTCTCGCAAGGTCCCCTATCCCATCGCTGCTTTCACCGCTTTTCCTTTCAACTTGGCTGGGGCCTACCAGCTCTTATATCGATCATCCGACAACTTCGGCGAGCCCACTGCCACCGTGACGACTGTCCTTATTCCGCACAAGGCCGATTTCAACAAGGTTCTCTCCTACCAAGTCGCCGAAGATGCAGCATCCATCAACTGCGCGCCATCCTATGCCTTGCAACTGAAGTCGGCTACCGGAGGACCCTTGGGTACCATTGTGACGCAGGCTGAACTGATACTTATGCTAGCCGCCCTCGAGATGGGATGGGTTGTCACTGTCCCCGACTTCGAAGGACCCAAAGGCGCCTTTTTGGCGAATGTTCGTGCTGGGCATGCGGTCCTTGATGGAATCCGTGCCACTCTGACTTCGACTAAAATCACCGGTGTCAATCCAAAGGCACGTGTGACAATGTGGGGTTACTCTGGCGGAAGTTTAGCAACTGGATTTGCGGCCGAATTGCAACCAAAATATGCCCCCGAGTTGAGTATTGCTGGCGCCGCCCTGGGCGGTACAGTCCCCAAGATCTCGACTGTCATTGCCGCCATCAACAAGTCCATCTTCACTGGTCTTGTCCCCGGCGGTATTCTTGGACTTGCTCACGAGTACCCAGTGGTGGCGTCGATTGTCAAGACCCAGCTCAAAGATGACAAGAAGGAGAAATTCTTAAAGGCTGAGAAGCAGTGCTTTGGTGCTAACGTCCTCACCTACGCGTTCAACGATATGTACTCGTACCTGAAAGACCCGGAGATTCTTAAGCTCAAGTACGTCGAAGATATCCTCGACTACAACTCCATGGGTAGCAGTGTCCCCAAGGTGCCGGTCCTCATTTACAAAGCCAAAAATGACGTTATCAGCCCCATAAATGAGACAAAAGCCGTCTTTGATCGCTATTGCGCTGCGGGAGCTAATGTCGAGTTCCGAACGGATCTGACTGCGGACCATGCGACCGGGACTATCACCGGGGCTCCCCAGGCAATGATCTGGTTGGATGAGCGAATGAGGGGTGTTCCCGTCAAGAAGGGATGTTCGCAGAACATCAAGCTGACCGGGTTGTTGGAGCCCGGTGCACTCAAAGTGATGTCTTTGACAGTCATCCGCGCTCTGCTTGCTATTTTGGGTAAGCCAATCGGTGAACAGTTGGCTGGTTAAGGATATCCAGGTACCTACATACATCATAATATTCGGTTCTTTTCGTGGAGGCATGCCAAAGCCATGTTATACTGTACATAGCCGCATGGCAAAGGGGACTGTTAATATCTAATTAATTTCTATTATTGATGTTGTCCATACCAAAGAAGTGCCGTAGCATCATTGACAGTACTTTCATTCTCAGCAGAATCTCTTCAGTAGTCTCAACGTGTTGTCAGAGAGCGATTGACGATGTTGTTCGACGCTTTGAGGTGTCGTCCAGAGTGCAAACCCGACTAACACGACAAACAAAGCAAACCCCCGGGCCGATATTATTCCCAGCCAATAAAATCCGAATTCCGCATTCCGCGCACTAGCCCCAATCCGGCTCCGCCCGGCCCCACGACGACGTCATCGCCGGGCTGCAGTACAACACTCAGATGCTGCAATCCACCACTCGCGTTATCCACCGCATGTTTCGACGAGCAAACGCGGTCAATTTGACTGGCAGAGAGGGGTGGAGATCCCCGTAAGAATGCTGCATCCGAGCGGCAGAGTAATTAACGAGCAAGATGATTTGCATCTCCGGCATTTTCGTACTTCTCCGGTCGGGAGGGCAGGGACTGCCGGCGCCAGTGGGCTATAAAATAGAAGCTTGCTGCGACCGCCGCTGCCCCTCAATTGCTCGGGAGTGTAATTATTTTGCATTGGAGGGGCCTTTAAAGGGTGTGAATTTCCAAGCAACTAATTGCTCTTTCGCTTTTTGTCAGGCTCCGAGTCTGTTAGTGCCTAGTACATGTTATCTGGACGACCACATCCCTAGTCCCAGTTCTCACAAATCAATTGAAGATGGATAACGCCCTTTCCGACGGAGGAGCGTCCTGGACGCTCAAGAACACCCAGGCCCCATCGGCAGCCCGCGGGGTGATGGCTCTGTTCTCCCTCAAAGGCAAAACAGCCATCATCGCTGGTGCTGCAGCCGGAATTGGCCTTGTTGTCGCCCAGGCATACGCCGAAGCTGGGGCCAATGTGGTTTTGTGGTATCACAGCAATAAAGCAGCTCACGATCGGGCCGCAGAAATCGAGAAGAAATATGGTGTCAAAGGTAAGCTTCTGAAAGGAAACTCGCCTGACAGAATGTTTGGTGCTGATCCATGCTATCTGTCCCTTTATAACCCATACAGCCAAGGCATACCAGGTCAATGTCCAAGAGCCACAGCAAATCGAAGATGCCGTGCAAACAGTTCTCAAAGAATTCAATGGTCGTCTTGATGTCTTCGTTGCGAACTCCGGCATCCCGTGGAAACAAGGCGCCGTCACGCAGGGCCAGCTTGATCACTATCGGAAGGTCGTCACCACTGATCTTGACGGAGTCTATTACGCGGCACGAGCCGTAGCACCCATCTGGCGGCGGCAGAAGCAAGAAGGCACAGACATCAATGGGAACAAGTTGGAGAATTTCACCTATGGCAGCTTTATCGCGACAGCGTCGATGAGTGGGCACATTGTCAATATTCCGCAGCTGCAGGCGGCATACAACGCTGCAAAAGCGGGTGTCATCCACCTCTGTCAGTTTCATACCTCACCCGTTGAGACCCTTTGAGGAATATTTATAAAGGCATAGACTAATATACTTTTCTTGCTAGGCAAATCTCTCGCAATGGAATGGATTCAATTCGCCCGCGCCAACAGCGTTTCACCGGGATATATTGCCACCGAGCTATCCAGCTTTCTTCCAGAGGCCACTTTGAAGATGTTGCAAAGCAAAATTCCCATGGGTCGTGATGGAGATCCCCATGAACTGGCCGGTGCTTATCTGTACCTGGCATCTGACGCTTCGAGCTACACTACTGGCACGGATATCCTCGTGGACGGTGGATATACAGCACAGTAATTGATCGTTGCTGACAGCTTTCCGTTCTATCCAAGTCTTTTCGGGTTCTTTTGCAGATGATTGACTGGACATCAACCTATTTCTCTAAACAGCAGAAAAAGTCAGGGTGAATGTATATATAATCTGAACTTGCGCTGGTATTGCTAAAAAGTAGCTAACAGGAGAGTGTTCTGAGAGTGTTCTGAGAGTGTTCTCTGTCCATGACCATCCCCGTTGCTCATTCCAACGAAGGTCAAGGTATGACTCTTGAGCTACGGTTTCGCTTCCCTAGTTAACCCTGAGGCGTTCGTAGCATCTCACTTTGATCGTCTGGCTCAAGCCATGGCTGAACTTTAACTACCATCCGCTGAACAATCCGGCCAAGCACTCTCCCTATCACATTGTCACCAAGACCGCCATCATCCTCCCACCCAGTTTCTTCCTTCATGGTCACCCGACTCAGCTCGGTCTCGGGGTTGAGTAAGATCTGCCTTTGGAGCTGTCCGGTGGTCCCATCAAAGTACTTCGACAAACCGAGCAAATCGCCGCGTTGTTCTTGTCGCTGTTCGGCGCTCGCATTTCCCCTGCGAGGAACGGATATGGTTTGGACCTCCCTTTGCACGCCCTCGCCTTCCGTGGGCTCATCTGCAACGGTTGGGATTGGCGTATATCCGTGCAGGACCAGGCTCTTAGGCCGTTTCTTCCTCCTCGCTGGTTTGTTGGCTTGTGGATGGGTTATTATTGATTCTTCGTCATGCCGGGTCGTTGTTTGGCCGGGCGGACCGTAGGACTCGTCGATTTCCCCGTCATCATTGTTATCATCGTCCTCGCCAACATTCACATAGCCACCTTTTCGAGCTTGACCTCTTGTGCCCCCTCTCCATCGCTGGAGTATCGATGTGCGGCAGCACAAGCAGGAGAAGATGGATTTTCGGTACCAACAGGTAATGCCAAAGGCGTAGAGCGCTATTAAAAGAACGGGTATTAGATCGGCGAGTACGGCGGCAGACTGCAACGGCGTCGCTTGCTCGTCAGGGGCCGAACTGTTGCTGGGTGTATTTGGCATCAGCCGCAGGGCTTCCAGGTCTGGAGATGAAGGCATCAGTGTCACATTGTGGAGGTTTGTAAGGTCAGCTGGTTGATATGTGAATCAGGGCAGCGGGGGAGGGCTTCGGGCGCTGGACAAAGGGGCAGTTAATATGTGTTTTCATCAAACGGAAGTAGTAATTGATTTGCCTGAAAGATGAATGCAGCCATCCCCTCGCTTGTCATTAGCGAGTCCATTAGTTCAGCAGGCTCTGGGAAACTCCCGTCATGTCGCTAACAACTTCAGTGGGCGCTTGGAATCAGCCCTGGTCAGGGGCCTGAGCAACCAAAGTCAACGGCGAGATATGGACTGCTTAACAGCTTATCACCGTCACCCATGGCTCAGGATGATTAGTTCAGTCACATAAGTCTCAGTTTGCTGGTGTATCGGTGAGCGTGATTGCAACAACAACAACAACCGCATGCAAGTGTTCTTCTGCACGGTCACAGCTCGGACTTGGTCCCCGCCTTTGCATCACAAACCACAGTAATAGTAACTTCCAGTTGCTATGCATACTGACACAAGTTGCCATGATGTCTTATAGCTATGAGAAATACCCCAAGAGTATCACAACAGCTATATTTATCCGAGAGTCGATCGAAGGCACAAATCGGCTGTCCAGCGGATAAAAATACGGTGGCTGGGCAGGCATGGTGACTCGCGCTGCAATCAATAACCTCACTCATTGATTTATTACTTTGCGCAAGCTTCCTCTCCGTCAAATATTCCATCAGAACGTTACAAAGTGGAAAAGGATTTATTGATTCTGTTTTTCGTCTGCTAGCTTTATCAACCGTCGAGCTGGGACGATGTGATTTCAAGGTCCGTTTAATCAAAACCATAACGATAGTCTGGTAAAGCCAATATTGATGCCAACTCTAGATCATATCCTTCAGACTCGATTCCACATAGCCTCAATCTTCGGATCTCTTGGTCCAACTGTTGTTAGGGTCGGTGGGAAGCATATTATCGAACGCCTGCTACTCCCCAGAACCTGAAGCGCTGCTCTACATTTCAGAGCATACCACCATTCCGGTTCCTCGGGTTGTGTGTACATATGATGGGCCAGGGGGTATATACATCATGATGGAACATATTCAAGGCACAGATCTTGAAACCCTGTGGACGCGAGACCTGAAGCCTGAGGAAAAGGAAGCTATTGTTAAGATATCGCGGCTATCTTACTTCAGCTCCGAGCACTTCGCCCTCCCCAAGGAAAAACGCTTGCATCCGCGCAGGGCCGTGCTATTCTTGATTATCATATTGGTAGTCAGCTAGTTGGCTCATTTTGATTCACATTCCAGATTTCACATTCTTCTGGGGTGAAAATACAGCCAAAGCGCTTGTGGAAGAGGTTTCATCCTGCCACAGCAACAATAACCCAACATTCTTCTCACATTTGAATCTGGCGCCATGAAATATTATCATACCCAAAGGCAGAATTGTGGGAATTGTGGACTGGGCTCTTGCAGCCTGGTACCCTGTGTATTGGGGGGTCACAACCCTTCTTTCGGGGTGCCGGCCTGGCCTGAGCGCATCAAGCTTAAGCTCCCTTCATATATACACAAGCTCATAGCTGAAATGATCCTTCGGTGACTCAATGATGAGCTAGGAGATGTCTTTCAGCGTGATGCATGCACACAGGTGTGTCTCCTAGCCTCTAGGCCGAAGTGAACCAGGGAAACGGAATGATAGATTCATGATGCTTCAAATGTGGATCTTTTTCTTCCTGCCTTGCTGCCATGTCCCTGAAACTTCACACATTTCTTACAAGATTACAATTGACATATTTAATAACTTTTAGCATATACAAACATCTTGCACCGCAAATGTTTTCTTAAACCCTCCCGCTGACATCGGCATACAACTTACCTCTACTCCTTCTCTACATTTCCCTCATCCAACATACCACTTGCCGTTGAAGCATGCCGGTGGCTCTCAACCTCACCCGGCTGCAGCAGATATATTGGGAAAGCGGCAATATAAGCCAACAAGCAAAGCCCAATTCTTGTACTTCAGGCAGTATGTTGGTGTCATATACTACCTAATATATCTCAAGGGCTATGACGCCCTTCGGCCCAGGAGACAGATCAACCTTACTTCTCTCCAGCAAGCAGCCCAAGAAAGCGCACCTTCAAAGGAAAAGAAGATAAATCCCGCGAATACAGGGCAGGCCTCTTGAAGAGAATGCTTAGATAAAGTGGCTTTATCCTTGATGGGCCTTATAGCAAACAACATCGGCCTACGTACTATAATGACAAACTCGTCTACCAGCCGCCGACATACCCTTCTGCAGCTCAGATATGTACAATGCCTAAACGACAATCGCACTAATCTAGGGACATACTATCTAGTGGACTAAGAAATAGGAATGGTCTGTGTTGGATCTGGAACCAAGAAAGAATGACCATTGTTTGGACAAAGGATACCCTATTATACCACCTTGCTCTTAGCCTTTGTTATTTTCTCCCCTTAACAATGTCATCAGACAGACCTTCCCAATGTCATTATGAGCCAATCGATTGCTTCTATGACGCTCCACACCTCGTCCTTCCTTTCAGTTTTGCTGCTGATTGTTCGTATGGGGAGCAAAGTCATGGGCGTCATTTCAGAGATAATGCTACCATCATGACTCCATTTGCTCAGCCACGACCATCGATTTAGACACTCGACGGTCCATCGGGACCAGCATATAAATACCCCCTCAGGTGCCTGGGAATCCTCCATTCTCCTCTGTCAAATTTCACCCACCGGCATTTCACTCAAAACGAATAGCAAAGTGCATTCTTCTCTAAAGAAAAGCACCCCAACCCCTATCAAGAAAGGAATACTCTTTTTGTTATAGGAGGACAGCTCATATTTGGCTTTACTCTCCAGCAAACAAACATCTTGCCCAGACAAGCCTAACGTCCGTTCATTTCATCCCTTCAAAACATCCCCTTTTAGACACTGTCTTGAAATATAAAAGCCATGGCTAAGAACCAGGTTTCCAAATCTCTTGCAACTGCCGCTGCTATTTCTTCCTCCAATACTGCTGCGGCATCAAAGGGGCGATCCTCGAGCAACTGTCCGCCTCGCAAAACGATCAAGCGAGGAGAGTCATCTAAAGAAAAGCTCAAGATATACTTCCCAGCGCACGTAGTACGTGCGTATTTCCGCAACCAAGAACGCCGGCAAGAGCAACAACCGAGACGGAAGCTCACGATACGCTTCCCAGCACACATAGTGCAAGCGTACCTCCGTGATCAAGAACGGCGGCAAGAACAAAGGCCGAGACCGAAAATACACTTTCCGGCGCACATAGTGCGTGCGTATTACCGGAGCTTGGAGCAGCGGCAGGAGCGGCAGGAGCGATAGCCAGAGAGGCGAACTCACAAGCCGCTTTTCAGCTCACAATGACGGACACTGGGCGTCGCTGGAGAGAAACACTCATGCAGACCATGCGAGTACGTGACGCAACCGATTGGCAGCAGCAACGTATAGAGGAATGGGTTCGTGAAAATCGTATATTTCCTGTTTGCCTATATTTGCTGCGTATATACTCTGAACACTAGACTAACATGTCCTAGAGAGCTGTTATCGACGAAACTCTCGCGTGTGGCGAGCAATGTGGGCTACTCTGCAGCCTGACCCCGAAAATGATGGAAGACGACCTAGCAAGCGGCTTTTATCGCCCAACGGAGGATCCCCCGTTTATCATCGAGGCAGACACAGCAGACGAGACACACGAAACCGACGAGACCGGCGAGACAGATACGCGATCCCCCACGAGCAAGACGTACGCGGGGTGCATAGGAATGGCTACAAATAGCCAAAAAGGGATTTTGAGGGCGGCTCACGAGTCCCTCGACGATTTCGAGAAGTACACCCTCTGGCGACATCTATACGAGCATCGGCTGTTACGTTCTTCATTCCTCCAAGTCTGTAGAGACGAGAGTGACATTCAACGATACTGGGCATGGGTGCAAGAGCTCGACATCAAAGACCAGGGGTTACCTAGCACTGCACTAGGCTCGGAGAACGAGTGGCCTTTTAACGACCCTGATATGCACCGCGCAGTGGGACACTGGCGAAAAACTGCGGTTGCACGAGCGAAACGCTTGGAGTTTGTGAGGGAACGATGGAAGCGCATTGTGAAGGAACGGAACAAAGAACGCAGACTACAGTTCTCACGGACTACCGTGAGACAGCAGCCAAAGGGGCGCGGGTGGGCCGAGGCGGAACGTCGGCTAGAACGAAGTCTCAAGAGGCTTCGGAGACAAACGATCGGTGACTCGGACGCGGATCGGCCAAAAATGTCTCTGCGCGTGCGGTTCTTGCCGAGAAGCGCGAGGAATCGTTGTCCTTGACAAGGAGCCGACTCGTCAAGGAACTTGATTGTATGTACTGTACTTTGCCATGATTGTGTTTTGGGGATCTCGAGACAATACCAAGATGTTGATTGATATATTCATCCATTACCCTATAAGCTTGCATTTTGTATCAGCTTAAAGCAGAATTATATAATTGAACCAAGTTGAAAAATACAATTCTCCTGAGTAGATACGTCACAGACACATAGATGCTTTTTTTTTTCCCTGCCCTTTCGCAAAATTGAGACCAAAGGACAGGGGAACAATTACTGCCTGTTGAGAACCACAGAAGAGGAAGACAATCTCTAGCCAATTGAAAAAGTCAACTGCAATTGCCGGAGTAAACCATTGCGTAGCAGTGAGATCCTAGAGGAAAGTAATTCAAAAGTATAAAAGAAGGCAGCAATAAAACTGCTTTTTTTCCACCAGGTAAACCTGGTAATATGAGAAAATGGAGTCAAGTAAACAAGCTAAGTAGTTGCCCTGGTATCTACACAACTAAAACAGAGCAAATAAATGTTAAAAGACAAAGGAGAAGGGAATGATGCAGCAAACATGAAGGGAATGATAGAATTTGTCAAACTGTGATCAGCACGACGAATCACAGTAGGAACAGAAATAGGCGGGTTGCGCACTCCAGGTACAGGCCGGGCCAATGGCGAATAGACAATGTTGTGTGGCGAAGATAGAGCTGGGGTATAAATTGATAGTAGAAGATGCACACTTTGTGGGGGTATGCAGGTCAAGTAGAGGAAAGTCGAGGTGACTAGTGAAGTGGAAAAAAGCAAGCAAGCATACAGTACAATTGCCAAACACCCAAATATGCACGTTATCAAGACAGGTGTGTTGATTCTTGAGTTTTTTTTCAGGTGTGATGTAAGCACTGGTTAACCAGAGCCAATCACACTTTGTCATCCATGCCTGTCATTTCCACTTCGCGAGACTGAGCTGGTTCAACTAGCGGCTGCTTGGTGTCCAAACCAGTAGGGGCTGGTGGTTCAGGGCCTAGAGAGCTGCTTGATGTGGCTGATGGCTTTGGCCTTCGCAGTCTATCACACCAGCTCTCCGCACTGACAAGGGTATCATTTACAACTCTGCTAACTTGTGCCATCATATCTAGTCCCTCTTCAGCAAGGACCAAGACACGCTGAGCACTGGTGGTTGTTGTATCTGCTTGAGGGTCGGGAGAATCTTCTGATTGCCTGCGAGTATATAATGATGCAAGACGGAATCGCTGTGGCAGTGAGGTGAGGTGGCGACGAACGAGATTGCGAGCATTTTCTGGCAATGCACCACCTGCATATTTCGACACGATATCAACAACTTGTTTCAAAGTCTGGAGAACATCTTGCTTGACTTGCTGGATCTGCTGGGACAACGCTGTTGGGCTTCTAGGTCGGTTATCTGGATCATCACTCTGGAGCTGTCGTGATCGGTCCCACTCCTCTAGGACTTGTTTCAAAGTCACAATGGAATTCCCGAGACGAGTATTGGCCCATTGTAGCCACTTCAAGCAATATGTCAAACTGCGAAGCGATTCTTCGCTCATAGCGACACCCAAACCAGAGGTGGAAATCACTAAACGGCTTTGCCAAGTCTGGTTTTGAGACGGCTGAGTACGATTGGTTTTGTTGTCCAGGTCGGCCAGCTCTTCATAGTTTGGTGAGGAGAGAGTATCGTACGGAGGCAAGGTCTCGACGCTTGAGAGACCCGATGATCGCCTCGTGTGGGTGGGTCTGGGTTCAACCAGGCCTTTCTCGATATCCATAGCATCGGGGGCATTTGGTTCTTTGTCGCTAGAGCGGGCATTGTTCTCCCGACGCTGCAAGACCCATCGAAGTCCACCTTCGACACCAGTTCTGCGTCCAACACTCCCAACGGTGTTTACAACTGGCGTTCCGATCTTGCGTTCTATGAATTCGGCTCCATATTTGAAACGGGGGGAATAAGACTTGGAAGAGGAATAGACGGACATTGAACTGTTGATGGCAGAAGAAAGTAAGGGGTGAGACGAAGTTAGGAGCGAAAGCAGAGGCTCTGGCTGTGGAGAGTCTGACGAAGGATGGGTGGATGATGATGACGGGAGACGATGAGCATCTCGCGATGAGGGAGAAGAGTGTGTGAACTCTAACAAAAAAAAAAAAAGGAAAAGTCAGACCATTAGAATTTAGGCAACGGAAGAGATAGAGAAACACTCACCTGATCGGAGGCCCTCCAGCGCCTGGGCGGCTTCGATGTCATCCATTGACAGGACACTGGTGGCGCGGGTGGAGCGGTCATCGTTGCACATGCTATCAACATCCATTCTGGTTGAATTGGCGGTAGACATGGCGGCGATTGTGGAATGATACCGCGTCCCGGAACGGGGCTATATCAGAATTGAAGCCGATAGCATCAGGGTGGTCATTGGAACTTGCTCGGAATGAAGACGAAGACTGCTCAGCGACAATCGCGGTCAGCGAGGAACGACGAAAATGCTCGCCCACCGAACTGAATAAGGGAACAAGGCGGCCCCGGCACGACACCATATTCAGTGACGGAGTGTTGGGGAAGGGTGGTATGTGGTCATGGATGCCAGAAGCATCCATGCCATTAGCACTATGATGGGCGGAATTGAGGGTTGCTCTCATACATACATGGATGGAAGACGACAAGGCCCAGAGTTGAGGGTTCCAACCGACGATAGCCTGCCTAGTGTAGTTGTTCGGGTTGGGAGAAAAATCAAGTATGGGAGCAGCCGCAGCAACCAAAAGGGAGGAGAAATCCAGAAAAGCAAGAAATTGCTGCTGGACGAAGTGGCGATGCAAATCCCAACACCCTCGCTTGCCGGGAAGAGAGAGAGACGGAGCGAGCGAGCGAAGGACGTCGAGGTTGGGGGGAACACGACCGGGCGGGCGAGCGACGACGTTGAGTTGACGCTGCGAGTTCGGGCGAAAAGCATGTGACCGGCGCTAGCGACGCACTAGCCGCATTGGCATGTGACAGCGGGTCTGTCACGTGAAACTGTTGGTCAGCATAAATCATGTGACTAGGGCTAGCTCTACATAGCCCTAACGTACTGGATGGGCAATCTGGACTGCATGCATTCTATGTGTGCAGGCGTGCCTTGCCTCGACACCGGCCATCTCTTGAATGCGTGCACCTATTGTCTATACGCTCTCCTCACTGCCCTCCTCCCGCGTCGGCTGTGCCAGCTCCGTGCAGAACCGGCTTCGCGCTCTGATCCGCTCTCCAAACACCAGGAACAGCACCGGGATCAGGGACATGGCGGCGGCAATCAATCCCAGCACCGTGCTTGCCAGGGCGATTCCAAGCTTCGTGTACATTTGCTTCCCTATGAGAGGGAGCGCGGCTCCGAAGACCGATCGCGTGCATGTGCCTGCTGCCATGGCTGACGCATTGAACACTCCGTAGGCGTCCGTCAGGTAGTTGAGCAGAGATATAAAGATCGTGGTGGTCCCTATGCCGTATACGAACGCAGCGGCTACAGGGGAAGCCCAGTGGATCGACTTTCTACTCGTCCAGCCCTGGAGTGTCCCTGTTATCAGCCCACTGTCATCAGGGAGACGCCTGTGGTCTGTTCTATCTGCTCACCAGCCAAAGAAGTGCAACTACAATCAAGGGCCCACCAATGCAGGCGAGCGTCAGACGCCGACGCTCCATGGTGGGACTTTTGCATCCCACCCTTTGTAGAATCGGATCCCACAGCACAACAAGCGTTGCCGCCACCATACTTCCCACCCCCACTGGCATCTGGTTAGTCAACGTCACCCGATTGAGACTACGCAGCCATTGGACCCACCTGGTAAGTATGGCAACCCGTCAATTCCTGGAGACATTCCGTACTCGCCTGTTTTTTTAGCCCAAGATCACGTCTGAAGTGGGGAATAACATCGGAACTCACCTTGGAAGATAAGAGGGTAAGCCTGGAAGAAGAGATACAGTATGGCAAATACAAAAGCCATGTATAAACATACTACTGGCACGATCGCTTCTTTGAAAAGCATCTTCACCGGTCGAGTGAGAGTCACTGCGAACAACTCTGTCACTCTGACGTTTCCCGGTGGGGTAATGTCATACCACTTCCGCTTCTTTCCAGTCTCTTTGGCGAGGAGGACAGGTGGAAACGTTTCCGGTAGAAACATCAGAGTTACCATGCTGAACCCTCCGAGGATCAGCTCGAACCAGAATGGCCAGTTCCACGACACCTGTCCCAGGAATCCAGACACGAGGGGGGCAAGCGCGGGCCCGAACATAGTTCCGGATATCCAGCCTGCCATAACCCGACCTCTTTGAACCGGTCCTGGGTAGCAATCCGCCAAGATCCCACCCACAATAGCCAATGGTGCCGCGCCCGCAGTGCCTGCTAGATACCTAAAGGCCAGCAGACTCGGGAGATTTGGTGCAAGCGCTTGGCCAAGGGTGAAACACAGGTAGCACCCGAACGTCACCGTTAGGACAGGCTTGCGTCCATATGTTTCGGACAGAGGTGCGAACACGAGGGGTCCTACGATGTACCCTATGAGGAAGACGGATATCAAGAGGACCGAGCCATATTCGTGAGCCACATTGAATTCTGCACCGATCGCATCTTTGGCGCCCGCTGGTATGCTCGAGCTCATAGTACTGTTCGTCGTTATGAGGATACCCTGGAGCACTATCCCGACCTTTTTCCACTGTTCAAAGAGTCAGTCACGGCTTGCTGGTAGGGGGCAAGGGGTTTTTGAGGATCGAGGTTGACAAACCGTTGACCAATTGCTTGGATTCCGCTTGTCGTTGGGCTTGAAGCTCACACTTCCCTGCGCCTCTGCGGTTTCTTCTTGCGTGAAACCGCCAGCACCTCGATAACTCGAGAA
Organism: Chrysosporium queenslandicum; assembly: GCA_001430955.1. Taxonomy (NCBI): domain Eukaryota; kingdom Fungi; phylum Ascomycota; class Eurotiomycetes; order Onygenales; family Onygenaceae; genus Chrysosporium; species Chrysosporium queenslandicum. The sequence continues at coordinate 156,240 of LJPI01001282.1, read as the reverse complement.
CCCACGCTCCTCACTCGAGGTGCCTGAATTCTCCTGCAACATTGAGTGCCCTTGGTCCAACTCGGTCCCCATCTCGTTTGTTTCTCTGTTCGGTACAACCTGCATCTTCGGCTTCTGGCTCGGTTTGAGGTGTGCGGTGCACTGCTAACGCCAGAAGATTCGGTCGGGGGGTTGCTTCGAATGGAGAAGGATTTTTTGGCCTCGATGGGTGGTGAGGGAGGAGGAGGAAAGAGGAAGACTTACATTCTGAAGCTCCTTAAAAACCTTTTCCGAATAAAGGGAGAAGAAAAATATCTTGTTCAATTCCCCAACAGCTAGTGATGAGTGAGCGAATCGTGAGATATATTTACTTGCTTGTCTCCACATTCTTTCCCAACACGTATCAGTGATTCTCTGTGCTGAAAGTTCCATCCGGCCAACACATGAGAGTCACTTGTACTCCTCAAAAAGGTCAAAAAATAATTCCCAAGGCGCTCTATCTCTCGCGGTGAATTGTTTTCGGCTTCCCTTTCTGTGATATATCACCAAGAAGTTGTTCCCAATGCCGAGCTGGTGAGAGTCCCTAGTCTTAAAACGAGATCAACCGTTCACTTGTGTCCCATTGGCCTGGCATGAATTTCACCAGCAAAGCTTAAAGAGCCATGGTGCGATTGAGCAGGATAGTATTTGCTGAGTGATCGCTTTGCCTCCCTCCAAAGACAGGCAAGATATATATGATTGGATATGCAGAAAATTGATTCTGTCACAATCATTCCCATCTTCATACTAATGTTCAAAAACTGTGGACTGTGCCTATGTGCCTATCTCTATAACTAGCCTGCACTGGACCTCAGTTGCAAAGAGATTTCCAACTCATAGTTTCCAATGTTTATCACGAAAGAGTGAGATATACAAAGGGGTATCCGCCAACAAGATCGAGTCTTGAACAAACAGTCATACAAAACACCAAAAGCACCATATACCAAACCCTCTAAAACGAATCCCCAAGCAAATGGCAGGAAGCACTCATCAAAAAAAATTTTCCAAACCGAAAAAATGCAGTCATGTTGCAAATGATTTCCAATCCTCAAAATCGTCATCTCCATCCTCGTTATCAATATCAAGCTCGGGGTAGCCTTCGGCCTCCACCAAGTCCCCAAATACCCTATCAACCTCTTCACGGCTACTTTCAGCAGCCTCTTGCGCCCTCTTCGCCGCCCGCTGATTCACCCTAAACGTCTGATACACGGGCATCGTGACCATCCGGTATGCCCCAACCGCGCGAGCCTTGATCTCGCAAAGTGTAGGGCCGGCCGCAAACCAGGCAAAGTGGCCTTTGGGTTGCAAGTCGTAGGCGCAAGACGCCAGAAGAATTTGCCAGGCTGGGTCCCAATTTCGCCAAGTGTGACTTAATTTATGATCAAATTCGGGCGGCTTGATGGTCTGGAGCATATCCGCCGTTGAGGATATGATGGTTGAGTAAGGCTGGCCGCAGTTTCCAAGAAGTCGACTTTTGTAAACAGCATCAACCTGGCTCTGGATCTTTGTAAGCGCGTTCAACAATGTTTTATCCTTGTTTATATCTCGTTCCCTTAAACCCTGCTCCCAAGTTTCTCTCCAAACCGCAACCAGGTCAGGATCTGGTCGAGGTGTATGATGAGTTTTGCAGAATCGATCAAAATCGATCAATATCCGATCTGTCACTTCCTTGACAACTTCGAATTTCAGGCAATCAATTATGTTGTGGGAATTGTAGTAACCGTCGACCTCGTGGTCTTTCTGCTTGTATGCCGGTTTCCGCAATGCGTTCGGGCCGATGTGCTTACTCAATTTGTTCCATTGCCGCATCCATGTCTCACGCCGTAACTCATAACCAGATTTGCGAACGTCTGCGAGATAGCCGAGGAGGTGGGAAAGCTGAAGGGCACCCTCGGAGGCGATGCCGTTTTCATAGTAGCATAGTTTCTCATGCTCGTTTGTACAATGTCCAAGAAGGGACGGTGCAGCATTGAAAATGAATACTTTTGTTAAGAATTCATCAAAATCAAAATTATCCTTCAATTTCTCGGAACAGTCGATCAATCCAAATTCATGCGCCTTTGGAACTTTATCAGGATCAAAGGGAGTATTTGAAAAGGCGTTTACCAGTTCTGGGTCCCAGCAGGTCCAGACTTGATCCCCATCGTAATCACCGCCCGAGAGCATGGCCGCGAGTGGCACCTTTCCAACAGATGGAAAGACAATGACGTCTTTGAAGTGGCGTAGTTCCTTTTTGAACACAGCCCGTCTCTTCTGGATATCGCTGGGAAGATGCGCCGGATTTCGACCGACGAGGACATCCATGCCGTCCAAGTCGGTGTATTTATTAGATTCCCATGGCTTTGAGAAGCTCAAGTGTACTTCATCCTCAGCCAGCACTTCATAAGGATCTGCGACACAGTATGCATAAGTGGATTCAGGAATGCTGATCTTTAGGCTGTCCAGACGGGTACAATAGTCCTTGAGGCACGTCGTTAGGAGTTCCATCAAGTACGCCGACTTTAACGGCTGGAAGCCGCTATCTAAAAGTAGAATCGTCCGTTCTACATTCTCACTTGGAAAATCCTCAATCCGTCTTGTTTTCCGCTTTTCATATAGCCCTTGTTTTTGAATCCAGGCACGAGACACAATCTCGTTGGTAATAGTGCCCTTGAACTCCTCATACCAAGCGGTCGCTTCACGCCTAACAAGGTCCTTGAGCCGATCTGTTTGAACCCCGCCATGTTGCAGAACCATCAGGAGCTGGATGTTGAGATTCACGGGGCGAAGCTCTCTGGACCACGAAACAACTTCAAAGGTAAGTTGGTACTCATCAAGCATCACCCTGCAATCAGAAGGATGCGGCTGTATTTTGAGCTGTGAGTCTGTGATTTCTATCCATCTGTAGTCCCTGCCTTTGGGTCCTGCATTGTAGGTATCAACCATCCAGACGCCTTTGGCACCGGCAATGCGACCTTGGAAGCATGTGGGATTCTCATCCCTGAGACCCAAACTATCTCTGATCTCATTTGCAAGCGACACGGACATGCGAGCGCAGCCATCATTCATGACGGGTCCGTCTTCAGGATCCTTGACGCGTATAATTTCCCCAGGTCGGACGGTTACGGTGGGTATCGTCCGTGAAAGCCCGAGTGCCAAACGTTGAAAGAGCTTACAATCCTTCTGGCGCTTATTCTCGTGGATTGGTATGTGCCAATTGAAGAGCGCCTCCACAGTCATCGGGGTGTGCTGGTGAGACGCCTCACGATCAGGGGAGACGCTCATAGAGAGGGGAGCGTCAACAAAATCATTTCCATTGACCGCAAACAGATGGACTTTGCTCCTTGGGCCAGCATCTTTGTTATTCTTAGACTTGACGTCCTCAAGGTAAAATGCGCGCCAAGTCCTACCTAGCAGATAATGCGAACTTGTAGCCAGCCATGTAGCTATGCTACGGAGCACAATGGGACCTTGTTTCTTCAGATACTCAGGACTTCTGCCCAAGGCAGGGAACGTTATCTCAAGAAAACGGTCTGATCCGAATCGACGAGCGAATCGGTGGCTTCTTTCCAGACGCAGCGGCTTTAAAGCAAGCTTCAAGTAGCCGGCTTCCGACTTGTCGCACCATTCAAGGTCACCGCTCAACGTCACCACATCGTTGGTGCCTGCCTCCTCGAAGTTGCCAACCGCCGCTTCCCAAGCCGATGGCTTGGTCTTCTCGAGTAAGCCGGTTACTCCCTGAGTCTTCTCTTGGGTGATGTACTTCCAGAACTCAGCGTAATCGTGCACCGGAAGCTTGTACTGTGGGAGAATCTCCTCAATGGATAACCCTTGATGTCGCGCAACCCTTTCAACTTCGTAGCGGTAGCGAAGGGGTATGTTGCTGGGCCAGTCGCCACGTTTAGAAGATGTAAACGGGCCCGAGTTCTCCAGAGCGTCAACGAATTCTCTCATCTTGACGTCAGCGGGATCCGCGGCTGGCTGAGCCGGAAATTGCGCCGCAAACTGGCTTTGAAACTCAGCACTTTGGAGTAACGCAACAGTTGAGCTCTCTGATGCTCCATCGTCGTATCGATACCGGGGCTTATCAGCGCCAGCTACCACGACGGCAAAATTGCTCTCAAATGAAGTAGCAACGGTAGTGGTGCCGTCCATAAACGAGGAACGTTCCAGTCCAGACCTCACGGTTGAGAAGGTCTCCACTAAAGCATCCTTAGCCCCGTCTCGAGACGGGCCTGGCGCAGCAGGTGGTTTGGAGACTTTCATATATTCATTGACGCTGGGTTGCTTGCCCTTGTCCACTTGTTTTGATGGAGTGGAAGGTATGTCATCATTGATAAAAGAGCGGTTAGGGCTACTCATGGGCGGATTCTGAACACGCTTGAAGAACTGGTCTATTCTTTGCTGCTTTCCATGTCGAGGAGAGGACTGATTGTTGGCAGGAACATCAGTTGAAATCATTGGTAGAAGTTCGTCCAAATCATCATCATCAAATTCACTCCCGAAGGACAGAGGTTTTGAAGGGGAGCAAGGGTTAATCACAGGGGAACTGGGAGCGGTGCTAAATACCTCGTTCTGTTCAAGAGTTGCCTTACGTTTCGAGGGAGAAAGGTCACGCGAAGTCGATGCTGCTGGAGGACCTTGGGTCTTGTTTATTGAAGTTCCCGCGTTGCTCAGTCCGTTGCTCCGTGTAACGCCATTTGCTTTCGAAATGGAGCCCCGAGTAGCAGACGGCAGCGCGCCAGATCTCAGACGGCGAATTTCATCCTCAATCAATTTATGCAAGCATTGGACCAATTGAGACCGCTGTTCGAAAGATATGTTCCTAGATTTATCAAGCATTCTCCCATTGATAAAGGTCCTCTGGCTTGCCAAAGGAATGGTGGGAAGCGTTCCTCGGTCCTGATTAGGTTTGTGTATCCATTCCGACAGCATCTGCTGGGCCTGTTCTTCGAATTGCGCAATAACGAGGTCCATGCCTCCACTGAAATGAAGATACGTGAGGCCTGAGACGCATTTTTCGGCCAGCGTGCGTTCGCGTTTTGCAGGCGTTCCCAGTTTATCGCTTGTGGGCAGGTCCAGATTGTATTTAATGTTCAGCGAGAGCATCAGCTGGTGGCACGCCTCGGCCGTTCTGGGAGTGCGCGGGGTCGACATCATGGCTAACTGAGGATGGCGGCCTGATCAGGCATCAACCGACCTGCAACACAAATTAGTCCATCTCGTCTGAACATTACAATGTGCCTGTGCGACAATTGCGAGGTTGGATACCGACCTCGTGCCACCTTCTGTTTGCAGTTGCTCCGGCGACGAATAACAGGTGGGTAGTTAACTGGCCACTACTAATGAACAGACGCAGTCAATTCATGATAGCGAACTTTTGGATATAAAACAATATTAAGCTTTCTATCGCAAGCTTGCGGTGCAGCACCGGCAAGGCACACCGTGAGGTCAATTACGTTTGCACGCGTGGAGGGGTCATCGTGAAATTGAGCCTTTTGGTGGAACTCGACGACGAGGCACGGATAGCTCCGCCCAGGGAAGGCTGGTTAGCTAACTGACTGGGACGAGCTTAGCGCCCGACACGGCACCCCAAAAACTGCCTGGGTCCTTCAACGAAAAAAAGAAAGCAACAAAAGCATATCCAAATACGGAGCAAAGCCATGCGGGTATCCTGGGGCAGTGTACAGAGTACGGAGTACAGACATACCCATTCCCGGCATCATGCAGCCGAAGCGTATTCGAGCTGCGAGGCATTTCACGTCTTCAGACGAGAACAGGAGATGATAGTCGCTGATAGACCACGGACAGTGGAGGCGTTGCTAATTATAATGGTGCATGAGATCAGTGTGCAGTGAAGCGGTTTAGGGTGGACGAGCCTTCTCCGTATTCGATTAGCATCAAGCCTGGTGGTGGCAAGGCGGATTCTATCCAACGAGCTTTCGCGATCTGGTGGGAACGGGCGCGGGATCATGAGCTAGTTACAACTCTATCTTGTAGGCTGGAAGTCAGCAAAGCTCAATTTAGAAAGATGAAAATACAGAGTATTTAGTAGTAGTATCTAGAGAAACCAGAGCATCCAGTATTTGAAATGTTTTTTTCGTCATTAACTATAGCAGGTGTCTATCGAAGCACTCCATGCTTATATACAGACAGAAAATAATATATAACGTCGTATTCGACGTGTAAATAGAGAGACGAGGGCACATAAACGAGCGGAGTAACACCGCCTCTCAGAACAACCAAGAAACAAACGTCCGGTAGAACCAGTTCGCCTGCTTGTATTTGTCCTGCTCGGCTGCTTTCCGTGCCAAAAACTCCTGTTCTTCCCGGTCAATGGCGTCCTTGCCAGACCACAAATCTGCCTCTTCGGGCCTTACACCCTTGCACTTTGTGATTGTTTTATATCCGAAAATCATGATGAGATACAGGGGAATACCGAGGTATGCAGTGATGAAGTTCTTGTAGTCAAAGTTGCCGTACGTTTTGGGGTTGTGGACGAAGACGTCGTAGCTCTTGGTGATTGAGACGAGAATGCAGAAGCCGCAGGCGAAGTACGAACCAGCTGCCCCCAGTGGTGCCTTGAACGCGAGCGACGTCTCCTCGACGTTCTGGGCTTTGCGGGCGCGGATAAAATAGATGTGCGTCACGAGAATGGAGATCCAAGTCAGAAGACCGAAGATAGTCACTAGGTTGACAAAGTAGCCAAAGATGGTCTTGGAGTCGTCGGAAACGTTCATGAACGCAAGCAAAGCAAACGCAGTGGACAGAGCAAGGGCGTAGATAGGAACTCCTCTGCGATCGGTGCGAGCCAAGATTCGTGGTGCCTTGCCCTCCCTGGCCAAGCCGTAAATAGTTCGTGTGGCGATATAGAGATCGGAGTTGGAGGCGGAGAAGACGAATCCCAGGATACAAGCATTCAGGATATCTGGCAGAATTGGAATACTCGCTAGCTTGATGGCTACCACGTAGGGCGAGGCGTTAGCGGAGTTGGACTGTTTCGTGGCGAAAATAAGCTCCGGTGAGTCGTAGGGGACAAGCATTCCAAGAAGGAAAACGCTGAGGATATAGAAGAACAAAATTCGGTAGAAAGTAAGCTTGATCGCACGAGGAATAGTCTTGCGAGGGTTCTGGGCCTCTCCAACAGTCACACCGACGAGTTCGGTTCCAAGGTAAGCAAAAGTGGCCGTCACCATTGTCGACCAGAATCCCAAGAAACGCCCTGAATCTCCAGTTTTAATATGCTCTTTGAATGCTCCCGGCTTTTTCCAATACCTGAAGCCCTTTCGGTCATGATCAGGGCCACCACCGAGCGCAAGAATCAAAGAAAGTAAAATAAGACCGACGATGACGATGATCTTAAACGATGACAACCAGAATTCGAATTCGCCAAAGAAACGAATGCCAAAATAGTTGATGCAGACAATCACCACAAGGAATATCGCGATCCAAACTCCGGGGTTTACCCTCTCACGCTTAATCCAGTACTGTATGACCAGAGCGGCTGCCGTCAACTGATTTGGAGTGATGATGATATATTTGAAGTAGTAACTGCCATGATCCAAAACAGGTAAGAATAAATCCGACATACTCAATGGAGGTGTTTCAAGCATACCTATAACCGAGAGCAAATCCGAGAGCAGGGTCACAAAATCGAACGGCATAACCCGTAAAGCCACTAGCAAGAGGAAGCCATGCAGCCATTTCACCAAGAGCGCACATCACAATCCACACGATGAATCCGACGATCAAATAGGAGATAAGGACAGATGCAGGCTATTCGGTCGTCAGTCATTTGGTTTACAGCAAACCACTTTAGGAGAGATTGAACATACGCCAGCCCTGAATGAATAATCAGCCCTAGAACTAAAAGATATAGAGAAACAGTTTGGGGGGACTTACTTTGCCAAAGCACTACCAGTACCGATGATCAAACCAGTTCCAATTGCACCACCGATTGCTGGGTCCAGAGTCAGCAGCCGAAGAGGCATTCCGAAATGGGATATACCATACCGATCATAGTGATGTGCCGCGCTTTCAAGCCACGGTGAAGAGAGTAGCCCTCTTCTTCGGTCTCAAGGACCCGAGCACCGTCCTCGCCGACATATTCCTGCTTCGTCGTTACTGGGCCGCCGTCGGAGTCGTCCCCGGCTCCTTTCTTCTCCCACAACTCCATGGCTTTTGAAGTTGAACGGGTGGGAGCCAACCTTTCAGGGTGACGAGGCAACAACAACAAAGGGAGTTGAAAGGAAGGTGTCACAACCACCCTAGGACAAGAAACAAAAAAAGTTGGAGACGGTTCCAGAAAGGGAGCTGGGAGTTGAGGGGAAGTGAGAGATCCCTGGGGATTTAAAGGAAATTGGGAGGAAAAAGTAAAAGCCGAGGTGGAGGTGGAATGGCTTTGGAGTAGGGATGATGGGACAAAGCAGACCCTTGTCGGCGAAAGGCTGGCATTCCCCAGCCGTGTCAGATTATAAGAGATCGATACCGGCAGCATACAGAGAGGCCAGATACGAGCGGGGAAGAGAGACCAGGCCGCCTCTTCGCAACAAGCATCCCGGAAATCGCGTGCTTGGACTTGTATATAGTTTTGGGCATGCCATGCCAGTCTGCAAGTTGCTTTTTCTTTTCTCCACCATTTTCGTTTTTGGATCATGGTTGGTTCAGGCCCGTGTTTTCGGTGGACATTTTCCAGTGACCAGTCGATCTCCCTGCAGCGGACTGGACGGCGTCAACGCTGAATGCTACCTGTCGCCCCAAATTCTCCGTTCTTTCACAAGGCAGCCAAGAATAGAACATGGCGTGGTGTGACGATCGAAGCGGAGTAACAAAAACGGAGCAATCCACGAAAGTTCTGCGCTGGAGGACAGACCACCCAGCCCATTCAGCTTGTGTGTGCATCTGTACGAAAGAAAGCGGAAAGGGTTAGTAGCTACCGGGAGGCGGGGGAAACAAGGCTGTCACCGTAGTAGCGGGTGGTCAGAAACCCCAAAAGGTAACTCGAAGCAAAATAGCATTCCGAGATGATGCGTGTATGTGGTGCTGGCAGCGAATGAGAGCCAACTCGCCCATGGGAGGTGCAAATAAGGCCTTTTCTGGGGCAAACGGCTGGATGGGCGGACTGTGGCTTCTGGGGTAGGATGTGCTCTCGGGGACTCCATCAAAGATGCGACGTTGCGTGCCTTGGCGCTGCTTGGTGGGCCCCGCCAAATCCTTCTTTTGACATCGTGGATGATGATCATCGTGACGACAGCGACTGGTGGTCAGCGTTGCGATGGGCCACTTCATGTCTTGCGATTCGGAGAATTAAAAACCACCCAGCCTGCCCCTCCGGAAGATTACGATGCTGTCTTTTCTCTCTGCTTCCAGAATCCTTCCATGGCCATCGACTGAACGCGGATGCTTCGACGCCAACTGGGACCATCCCTTGACGCGCCAGGCCTCCAAGGGGACCTGGAACCTGGAATAAGGCCAAGGCTTGGGGCAGAGTTAGTTGCCCAAGCCAAGGCCGTGATCTTCCTCTTGTTCGTTTCTTCGACACCTCCATGAAATCCTTCCAGAACAAACACTCTCTCTAGGGCCTCTCGGCTTTGCCTCCCCCGCCTCATCGAGAGTTGCACAAGAGCTTAGCGCAAGAAGCCGTCATTCTGCCATCTCTCCAACAACAGCAACAACCACCAGCAACTCCAACACCGCTTAGCAATCAGAGAAGGCCTGAGCCACCTGGTGATGACAAGCCATCTTTGCTCCCTTGGCGTTCTCGTGAATGCAAGTTGGAACTAATCCCGTTTTCTCCATTCCTAGCAACACTCCGCACAGAGTACCTCTCCCTTCATATTTGGCCTAGCCGCCTTTCCAATACAGGATCATGTGTGCCATGGGCAGGGTAACTTGCAGAGCAGCAGCAACCGATGCCTGCAAGGACTGACTTGAAGCCAACAGAGCTTCTTCACCATCTGATGGCTGTCTCGGCAAGCTTGGCCAATGGCCAGCTCGGTATCCCCGACCCTGGCGTTCTCTGAGGAATAGAAGGCTGGGGAGAACCAATCTGGCGCTGACCTATGACCTGGGGGTCCCTCGTAAAACTCTCCACCCGCAAATGGAGAAAACGCGAGGCCAGGAGCGTTGAACTGACATGCACATCTGGAGTACACCCCTATCCATATATCCGTAATTAATCCTCGCCCCAAATCCAGAGATTTCGCATATATTAATTCTCGAAACGCTGTTTCAAACGGATTCGCCAGAGTTTCTAAACCAGAGGCGAAAATAAAAAGAACCCAAAGCCAAGCCCAGCAATCTTGCTGGTTTCCGCCGGTGTTTTAACCCCAAGCCCAATCGACCATCCCTGCTTCATCCCTGCCTCACCTCTCATATTATATCACCGACCATTATTTACCTCGAGACTCCGAGAACACCCTAGCGGACGTCCGGAGCGCCACTCCGACGATATCATCGATCTGAATCCTCAACTTTTAAAGCCCTGCAGTCTTGCATTGGTGCCAGCACAATAACATGCACATGCAAGATACTTGAGAACTCGATCTCTATCCTCTCTTCGCGTTAGACCAAGAGGCAAGCATCGCGCATTCCCACCTGTCTGATATTCAGGCACTGAGTGGACCTCTCGTTGTATTCCTTGAAGTGTCTTGAAAACTTTGTAGGATGTCAAGTCAGAACAGGTGTTTCTAGCTATAATTCACTTGAAAAGGGCTCAAATTTCACATTCTCACAGAGCAGGCAAAGCTAACAAACCCCACTAAAGGCCTACGTACAGCATGTCTGTAATCTTGGAGAACGTTACCCTGTGTACAAAGTTGGCGTCCTGTGCAACGAAGCGCCAGTTAGTAGCAACATGATCCAACATGCTGTTGCTCTAGCTGGGGCAAGTGTCTTTTGACACGTCTTGGCCAACATCAGGAAGATTATATTTCACTAATGACCAGGTTGATAGTAGTCTTTCCCCACCCATTGAGATGCGGAAATCAGGCCCTTCTCGGACCGCGATGCTCCTAACAAGCCGATGTGCCATGTTCACAACTCTTCTCCTCCCTCCTATCCTGTACAGTACATAGAATGGACACATCTCTGAGTGAAGCGCAGTGCCTGCAACATCGACGAAGCAAGGCTGATGGACTGAATTATGGGTATTGTGGACGATCCAGGTCTGGATGCTCGCGGCAACTTCGGCTTCAGATATTCGAGACCAAGCCGCGGTGAACCTCCAACTGTCTTTGCCCAGATGTTCTGAGGTTCGCAATCCTAGAAAGGCACTTAGGGACCATGGGCCTCCAATCGAAGATGATCCCCGGTTTTGTCTGGTTTGCACCATGGCTTCACTCTATCGGTCCTCGTCAGTACACGAGAATAAAAGCAACTCCCAAGGTGACACACTCTCCGAGCGAGCAAAAAAGCCCTGCTCAATTCGCACTAACTTGGGACCCGAGACCATGGAAAGATCATCCCGCGAAGAAACATGTCTTGCTCGTCTGGTAGACGCCAGTTTAGAGGCCAATTCAGCTCCCAACCATGCGAGCTACCACTTCAAACCCCGATGGCCGAGAAGCCTTGGGGCCGACTGCAGGGAGCTCTGGTGTACCTGCATAGACTGGCGTGCCACTCAGACCTAACCAGACAATGTCGCGTTTGGAGTTGATCTTGTCTGCCAGTGCGAGTTGGCGGTATCAGTTGGCGGTATCAGTTGGCGGTATCTGTTGGCGGTATCTGTTGGCGGGGAGTACGCTTCCTCAGCAGGTACTGTACAGTACCATAGGTAGCGAAGTAGCGCGCTGCAGGATCTAACATCCTATGCAGTCGTGAGTGAGGTATCAAAACTGTAATCAGTTCCAGCATCTCAATTGAAAAAGATCGGAATAACCTGGAATCTAGGGTCTGAATGAACGAATGAATGAGAGGGAGATGGAGACTGACATGCTTCCACGGTGTGGCCTACTCATGCAATAGCACAATGTCTATAATATTTGAAAACATTACCCTGCATAGTAGCCTGCGTCATCAAAGCCTGGGCATTATCAAACAATGAAAAAAAGGGATACCCGCATGCACCAAATAGGAATATGTCGACAAACCCCTCCCAGCCTGAATATCCTCTGTTCCCTTCAGTCTGCAAACACCCACCACTAGCCTTCCAGCAAAAATTAATATCGGGTAAACACGGGGATATCTCTAAGCACACCAGACACCGTTGCCATAGGAGAAAACATAACGCCATTGCTAAGAATTACATGATCATCATCGTCATCATCATGCGCGTGGGTCAATCCGTGGGAAAAAGAGAAAATCAAGTCTGAGACGGTCCGGCAAAGGGTCCTTCCGGAGCACCTTCGCCAGTGGGGTCACCATATGCCAGTGCGAATGCGTCCTGCCCTTCCGCAGCTGCCTTTGCAAACGCTTCCCGCGCCAGCATTGTATTCAACACAGCACAGTTGTACGAGGCTTCGCCGGGTGGGACGATGACAAAGATGTAAGTGTTGTCGGTAAACTTGCCCAGAAACACATTGAACTGGGGGGTCTTGGTGTGCATGACAACCAAATTGGCCGATCCTGGCGTGGTGTGCGTGTTCCTCGCTGCGCAGTGCTTGAATGCCTTCATGATGTTCGACATGCGTTCGTGGCGGTCAAAAATAGGGTTGATGTCTCCGACCGTCGACGTCACGGAGGTGATATTGAGGAAAGTCGAGCGCTCGAACAGAGCCACTTCCTCCGCGCTGATCTTCTCCGCGAACGCGTGAAGGAACCGCTCGATATATGACAGATTCGGAATCAACTTGTGCACGATCCCCGCCCAGGCTTTGTAGAGAGATTGATCCCAGATGCTGCTTCCAAACGTGGCGATGTCGAACGACTGCGATCGGGTGCGGATCAGGGCCGAGCGCTCCTCGCAGACGCGCTGGCGGTGTTCGGTTTGGATCAGATCGAGCTTGTGGATGAGGCAGAAGACAAAGGCGTTGGGGCTGGATTCTTCCAGAGCGCAGATGATGGCGTTGTATGTATCCAGGTCGCGTTCGACTTCGCGGGATTCAATGTCGAAAACGTAGACGAGGACGGCGACATCCGAAAAGATGTTCTGACGCTGGGATGCCAGATAGCTTTCCATAAACGCATCCTGACTACAGGTATATGTCAGCAGGTTTGTTCAACTTCACAGTTCTGTCAACGCAAATCGGCGGTCAAGTACATGGAGGGGTGCTATGCTGGGGTGGAAACTGACCCTCCACAATCCCAAAGATTCAATGTCAGGTTGCCAATGAACTTCACATGGCTATGTTCAACATCAATTGTCGCTCCTAAGCGTCTAACATCCTTGGCCACATAGTTGCTGAAAATAATTGAGCGCATGGAGGATTTGCCCGATCCGCTCTTCCCCATGAGCAAAACCTTCCTTTTCTTCTTCTTGGTATCCATGATTCCACGCGCCAAATGTGTGAGCTTTCTAATGCACTGGCTAGCACAGGGCACAATACTCTTAACCAGACCCACGCGGTCAGTGTAGGAATAAAAGAGAAAGCACAGTGAATGTGCCAGTTGAATGTTATGATTTGCTTTGTGTTGGCCAGATTGAGTTCGCTACATTATGTCATGTCCACGCTAGTCACCAGTGCACGTGACAATGCATCAAATTATATACAGCTCAAAGGGCATACTTCAGCATGGTGATTTTCTTATGGCAGCCTGTATCAGGAGCCGAGTAGGGCGGTATAGTGATCTCTTTGGATCCTCAGGTAAGAGACACCGGGTGACAGGAAGAAATTCCATCCAGACTAAGAATAAAGGCAAAAGCGTTGAAGAAAACAGATGCACGGCATTGAGAACAAAGAACAGGCGGACTGTAATAAAGAGCCGGGCCGCAGGCCGATTAATATTTACAGCAGCTATACAACGGGATAATCTTCAATCGAAGATGCATGGATCGGAAACGGTATCATCGCAAAGGTAAAGAGTTCCTTGAGGACACAACGGCAATGTAGTAAGGACCGGGAAAGAGGTGTAAGGTCGGAGTTTAGAACACTGTTCCGTCCGAAACTATCATAATCGGAGGCTGCTTGGTGTTCGGTCTCGATACTTCTGCTATTTCACGGCCTCCCTATAACAGTGTAAGCAACGTCCAAGACGATCATCGAGACATGAAATCCACTAACCTTCCAGGTGCCTGCTTCCAGCATCTGTGGTAGACTCAAGCGCTGGCCATCCGGTAACTCCAACAATTTATTGACTTCATCGAGTAGCTCATCAAGGAAGCCAACAGTAAGCGCACGCCACTCAACGATCACGTCATCGTCCGGCGTGAATAGAGGAACGACTTCCATGTTGGGTTGTCCTTTGATCAAGGCATTTGCCTTGTAGGCATTTAGGCCACGTTCCATATCTTCGTCTTTTAGAGTAAGAAGACCCATGTCAATAAGGAGACCTCCGTTTCGGTACTCAGGGAGCCCAGTCAAAAGTTCGGTCCCCGAGAATCGAATGTTTAAAAGCTTTGACATTGGCGCCATGATCGAATAGCAGAGCCATTGAGTTAGCTTATGAAATGGAACTATCGTTTCCCATGGTTTTGCCGGTGGTGACTGAGGCATTGCCTTGCAAGGCCAAGCATCCCCGATCGACACCCCGTCTATTTGAGTGCGGGATGGTGGCCAAATCGGTGAAAGACCATCCATTAAGACGTGCCAGAGCGTCGGCACTAGAATAATAGGAACAGATGATGCGAGAGTTGATGGATGCGAAAGGAGGTAATCTGTATAATTGGATAAGTCATTCGGTTTAGAAGACGAAATGTCAAACCATATTCGATTGTTGCTCACCTAGCATATTCCCAGGTCTCGCATCTACCCCAAAGAATTCTTGGTTGTTCAATGCTTCCGCCAGCCTAGTGAGCAGTCCAGCTCGTCCTTCAAGACCGGCAAGTGGGTTTTCGTCTGAATGCTGCATCCCTTTGGCTAGAGCTTGAACAGTGACCCTCTTCAAACCTGCACCATCGACCTGGCAAGGCTCAGTTGGGTCGCTGCTAAACATCCCAGCTTTGAACATCTCCAAACTCGCGACGGCTAAGCCTTCGCTGCGTTTATAGATTTTACCCGATTCCTTAGACTTATATGACCAATTGTTTCCCGCTCCAGCATCGAGTAGGACTGAGATTAGGAAAAGATCAATCAGTCGCTTTGTTCGTTCGAGCGCATCGATGGTACTTGGCCACGATTGAAGGAGCTGATTTATTCGCGGTCTGCCCCCAACGTCAAAGTGTTGCCAACGGCCATGAGCAGGAATGGACTGGTAATCTGGTGCATAGTCTCTCTAAGAAAAGGGGGTAAGATCAGTAATTGGAATAATACGTCACTACGGGGCATATGGAGAGGCAAATCATACTTTGATGATGGAAACGACGTATTGCGCGGTGGCCTCAAACTTGTCAAGATCCACATCGAAATGGTTCAATTGGTTTATCTTCGCCTTGAGCATAACAAGCTTGCATCTTTGGCGAACAGAATGAATGCTTCTGAGGTAGGCGGCAGGATCAATATTGGGGTCACAAGGAGGGGGGATAGGTATCTCGGGAATCGTAGGACTACCAGTGGACTTGAGAGACAATGGGGTTTTCAAAGATGCATTCGAGGTCCTCGCGCTGTTTGACGAAGCAAACGACTCGTGCTCGTCCTTGTCGGATGTCGAGTGCTTTACGTCCTTGCGCTTGAATAGACCCATCATGAGATGTGGAAATGGAGCTTTTTAGAGAGATGAAGAGCTGGAATGAAGACTTGCCATCCAAGTCGAGGACGCAATGTGTGTGAGAGAGAGAGAGAGAGGAGACCAAGGAAGAGAGGCTGGACACGAGGGGATGAGGATGAGAGAGCGGAGGAGCGAGCGAGTCGGCGGTGGTGGTGGTGCGCAAGGTTAGTTAGGTTGTTGGTGGGGCGATTCCGTGCACAGAGAGGCCACGAGCACTCCACGCACGTCGCCTGCAAGCCCCTGCCCAGCCGAGGGATTGAAGGTTTCCAAACAGGCGATTTCTCGTTTCCCAATCATCGATCCCCTCTGGGCTGTTAGGGTGTTTTAGTCTGTCTCCGGCCACTTGGACTTGGAGCTCTGGCGAGCTCTGGCTACGGGACTTTATATCCGTCTGACCCTCATACATACAGGACACCCGACATTGCTTTTTCGACGACGTCTCACTTGACCCGCAGAGAGCTGCCGACAACTCGCTTCTCCACGAGAGTCCACGACCGAGAGATATAATTCCTTTTTCCAACACGGGTTCTATAACCCACGCCTCAGCAATCTTCGCTCTGGGTTGTGTATGTTACTCTCGCTACGGAGTACTCACATCGTTGTTGGCGTCGGGGAAGTCGCGAGGATGTGGTCCATTCCATACTATCCAACCCTCGCTAATTCTGGCCCAAAAATGCCCTGAAACCTTTGGGAAGGTTTGTGGCAGAGCCGGCGGAGAACCGCGATGCGCCCACCCATGCTGCTCCTCTCTAAATCTTCGGGGAAGCAGCCAGATGGCCGCCAGAATGGAGCGAGAGAATCCACAACCACCGGTCTGGAATCAGTGGCTGGAGTTTAAAATATGGGGCGTGGTTGCAGCAATGAGCTCTCTGAGACTCCGACGACACTTGCTGCTCGAAAGGCCCCTGAGCAGAACACAGTTGTGCTGGGAGACTCGCGTTGGCGACTATGCTCGCTCAAGAACTCGCAGTCTCACAGGAGCACACGTTCGAACGAATGGACATGATTTTGACGTACTGGGTGTGTCACCCATTTCCGGATGCTCATCGGCGGCTACTCTGAAGGGGCCATCACCCATTTCGACAAATGAAATGCCTTTCGGAGGATTGTACGGAGTAGTTTGGCTCCACCCAGTGGCTATCAGAATGCCAAGGACGACTGTCGATTCCTCAGCTCTGTCGCAGTGTATGTACTGTACATACATCTTCCCCTGTGCAAGGACCTAACATACAGACTACAACAGAGTACGTATACTTGTTCAAATAGCCGATCAACCACTTTCTCTTTGGAGGCGTCTCAAACTGCCTGTTCAGGCTATCTACGTCATTTAGCGCGGGCATCAGTTGCAACTCCGGTCCGATTTGCTTTTCCTCTCCTGCAAGTATATCGATTGGGAAGTGTGCCGTAGGGCTCGGAAGACCCTTAATTCACACAATTTGTCCGTGTTCTGGCTGCACCGGTTTCGCGTGTTTAATGAAAGCTTCTAAACACGTACGATTGTTAAACAAGCCTCCAGCTCCCGACCGGACGGATAGCCCCGGCCCACATTCAAGATAACTGCCCCCGGCTCATAAGGGGAAATACGGAGTACTGGTAGGAAATACGCATGTATTTTGACATTTCCAGAAGAAGATCGCTCAAAAATACAGGATGGCCTCTATCCTCAACGGGATGTTGTCCTCTGGACAGGGAAACGAGAGGGCTTCCTTGGGCATCCAAGTGATTACCGCGGGTAAATAGCGCCCACCACGTTGATTAAGGAGTATCTCGCATGAGGAATCCTTACAGCCCAAATTGACCATCTGGTGTTCAACTTTCGGACCGTTGAAACACCCGGCTCCATCACATATTTAGGATTCGCGCGCCAATGAGTTCCGGTTTGGGCAGAGGGCCTCTGCCGTTCGCCATCCGATAAAATGTCTTGTCTCCTCGGCCAGGCTTGCTCCCAATTCATCCAATCCTGCGAACCCCATACCCAAATCCGATTGGTCCCAAATGAAGTCGGGAGACTTTGAATGAGGGCCGTGCATTCCGCAAAGCATAGACTATGTGGATCTGACATTTCTTGGCGTTGATATGTGTCAAAGCGCAACCTCGGCCGCGATCTGCAGCCTTGTTGATACAATACAGGAACCACCAATCTTGAGAGAGTAAACCAATACCACTGGTATGACGTTATCGATGGTTAACGGACAAATGATATGATCGTTCCTTCGATGGACGTGATTCTACCTCATCGAAGCCTATGAAGTCTGAGTTACTGACCCGTGGCTCGGCTAAAGGCGATGTGCGGGCAATATGAGCTTAAGATGACCCTAATTGGGAAAGCCTTCTAAATGCAAGAAAAGAAAAGCGCAGAAAAGAAGAAAAGAAGGAATAAGCAAGGAAGAGGAAAATTAACCTTAATAGGGAGGATGGTGTTCTTCTAGGTTCCAAGGTAGGTCTACCATGATGAAAAAACCATTCGTTCGAAAAGAATGCTGCCCAAGCGCTCACACACGGGACCCATGTGGTTACCGAAACCAGAAGTCAGCTTTTTATATTGACCTTTTGGATGACAAGCTGGCCCATCTACTCTATCTTATCTGCGAGTACATTCAAGCCTATCTTCTACCAGGTTTACATACACCTGTCCCTACCAATCAGCCGTCAAGCCTGTGCGCAAAACACATCTATGAAAGGAAGATAGAAATGTAGAAAACTTTCTTTTTAAACCTTTTGTTCATTGGGCGAGCAGGTCTCCCAGCTTGCAATCTAGTTACCCCGCGCTAGCGATGCGTTCCCGCTCGCATAGCACTCTTTCAAGAAAAAACGTTTGAAGGTCGGTTTATACAGTTTGGCCCGCGCTGCGATCCCGTGCGGCCAATATTCGGACTGCTCGAGGAACACCCACCACGGCGGTGCGAGTGCCGTGTTTGTTCATGCTAATGCATAGAGGCCGGTGCATCGCCATCCAAGTACAGTCGCCAAACTGGATCGGCCATCTCATACGGGGTAACGATAGCTGCCCATAGAGTTCCTCAAGCTCCCCGCTATCAATGCTCGGATGGACCACCGGTGATCGATGATAGGACTGGCGTGTTTGATGCCGCCCTCAGGTCCATCTGATGGCAATACTCGGTATTTCGTACTCCAAGAGAATAGATGGATAAAGTCAGAAAGGGCCTTCCCCATTCCCACCAAAATGCAGGCTGAACGGCAACGAGATTAGTGCATACCACTACTCGTGTGTTGTATCCGTCTGATCACCATGAACCCATCACGGTGTTTCTCCATGGGGCCCATCGTTGAACCGGGGTGAAACTAGGGTATAGAGTCACCGTGCATTCTAAAGAACTTCTGATGGAAGTTCCTCCCTTGGGCTAACCCAATTCAACTGGAATCCCTTCTGGTTTTGAATGCCTCACAATGTTAGCAATGACTAGTAGGACTTGTCCGGAATCCTCTTTCTTCAGCAGAACCTGCTAGAACCACTCTGTCGACATCATCAGAAACATGGTTGCATGTTGGAAATGATTCAATTAAGCCTTAAGAAGCAAGAGGGCCTGGGTGGTTGAGGACCTGCTATATATGTGCAAAAAGTCGCACTTGGTAGAATAGTGTTAGCCAGCTGGCGGTTTCTTTCCTCTGATCTTTTCAATTACGCGTGTCGGTCTCTATCAAACCCGAAAACCAATTGGCGATGTTGGGAGTCAAGATGTTGTGTTTGTCGTGTTTGCACTGCGCCGGTGAAGGCAAGTTGTTTCAAAGACGGAGGGAGAAAGGCACAAACAAAGCTGTCACCAGACTCTCTTGATGGTTTACATGACTTACTGGTTCTGAGTGTTTTTTGTTCTATTCACTCGTATAAATGTTAGCCTCTCGATTCTTTGTGTTGGTCTAGTTATTGCCAGCTGAAGCAATGCTTGAGGCTGCGGGTTGATAAGTTGCCTGATTTGTATCCCTCGCGCCTGTCATCGCCTAATACCGCACGAAGTCAGATCTCCCCAGGCTTCAACTTCTTCGAACCGGAATGGACGATCTATCGGGCCTTAAATGGACAGACAATGCCGGAACCCAAAAACCCCCGCCGATGAACCCTCACGGCAATTTCCCTAATCCCCGCTCTACGCCCCCTTATTCCGGCCGCTCAACCCCTCTATCCAAGCCCGCTCTACGCTCGGCGTCGCCATCAAAGCCGTCTACACCCTCAATAGATAGTTTTGCGAACTTGGTAAACTTTGGGGCTGGCGCATCGGGGAAGAATTTATCTCTCGCCGAGCGACAACGGCAATTAGCGGAGCAAAAGGCATCGCAGGAGCGGGAGAAACGGGCGCAGCTTGAGGCGCAGTACGGGGGAAGCAATGAACAATTTTGGGATAGCTTAGGCAAATCACAAGCGCCAAAGAGTACGCTGTCGGGTTTGACGGTGGGCGGACAATTGGGACACTCTGGCCAAACATCCTCCGGCGGCAACTGGTTAGATCAAGGTGTTCATGTCGATGGTGAAGATGAGAACGACATTTTGGCCGCATTCAACGCATCGGCTCCTGTGGACAAATCAACAAATTTCCCCGTTCCGAGCTCTACGGCATCCCCTGCTCCAAATGCTGGTTCGCAAGTGGTGGACGACGACCCGTTTGGGTTGGGCGAGATGAACACGAAGAATACACAACCTGGCACAGTGTCGCAAAATCTAGACGATGATGATGACATCCTTGGTCCCCTCGCTAAGCCTGTCTCGGAGTTCGCAAAGCCTGCGCCTGGCGTCACAACTCCCCAGCCCGAAAGCGGTGGGACAAGCATGGTAGAGGTTAGGAAGGCTTCGCCCGCTCAATCAGCTCCTATAGATAGAGCGATTGCTGAGATAGTGGACATGGGGTTCCCAATTGAAAAGGCGAGCCAGGCTTTATCAATGACTGAATCGGGCACTGACGTCCAGGCTGCGGTGAGTTGGCTGCTCAATCAAGCCCATGCCGAAGCAAAGGAAATGGCTCAAAACAGGAGCCGAAGCGCACAGGCGGACTCGCGATTGGGACGGAGCCCGGATGGGTATCGTGGACGGTTACCTGGAGAGCACAGGGATTCTAGTCTCCCTACGCGAAGCCGTGATCAGGGTCGTTTCGAAGAGACAAGCCAGAGTAGAAGACGTGTTGCAGCAGAAAGAGATGCTGCTCAATTAGCGGCTGAGTTTGGGAGCAATTTGTTTAAATCTGCCAATTCATTATGGAAGAGTGGGACAAAAAGAGTACAGCAGGCCGTCCAGGAATTTAACTCGACGCCGGATCCAAACCAGCCACGATGGATGAGGGAAGAAAGAGTTGAGTCGCGCAACAGGACAGCAGAAGTACAGCACAGGCCGCAACGGGGAAGTCCAGTATCAGGAGCCAGCGCGACCGTTACCGACGAAGCGATGATGTTGGAGGTGGGGAGAGCACCACCAAGTAAACCTCCACGCCCGACTAGAAGTCCGCAACCACCCGTTCAACATGCAATTCGGCAATCTCACACGCCTGGTTTCTCTCCATCGCGGCAGCGGTCACCTGCTCCAAGCCGGCTGCAGCAGGACATTCGAAGCCCACCTGTCGGCGACAATCGTTCCAGACTGTCCAGATTCGCTGCTGATGAACAGGCTTCCCAAGCATATGTAAGTCCAGCGAGAAGAAGGAAACCCGCCGCGCAAGCGCCTTCGGAGCCAGAGCCCGACCTCTTAGAAGGCTCGAGCAGACCGCCCCAGCCAACACGTCCAATCCGCCAGGCATCGCCTCAGCAGTCGCAACGCCCGGCCCCTGCTGCCGTATCGCTGCCAGTACCTCCGCGGCCGAAAGCGCCCCCAAGGCAGATTCCATCGGTCTCGACACAGACGCTTTTATCTTCGCATAAACACCGCCAGGATGGATCAGCTGCGTTTAAGCGTGGCGATTACGGGGCCGCCCACGCTGCATACTCGACGGCCATCTCACTCTTACCAAGCAACCATCCAGTAACAATAATTCTCCTTACAAACCATGCTTTAACAGCCTTGAAAGTTGGCGAGCCAAAGACGGCGATTAGTGATGCAGATCTCGCATTATCCATAATCGGGCCTAGCAAAGGGGAATCGGAGAAAATCGATTTCGGCAATGGGGAGCCAGTGAAAGAAATGAAGGAGTTTTGGGGGAAAGCCATGATGCGAAAGGCAGAAGCTCTGGAGCAGTTAGAAAGATGGGCCGATGCAGCTAGCGTCTGGCGGGAAACTGTCGAATCTGGGCACGGTGGTAGCTCTAGTATCCAAGGACGAACTCGATGTGAAAAGGCAGCGGGTATAAAACACCCTTCTGCTCCAGTTGCGAAGCCCATAGCTTCAGCACGTGTTCCGCCGCGAAATGCATCCACGCAGCCATCACGGCCCGCCGCCCGACCGAGTGCTCGAGCCCCGGCCAAATCAGCCGAGGCCGTCAACCGGCTCCGAGCAGCCAACGAGGCTGCTGACCGTCTGGACAACGAGAAATTCGCGCTTGCAGATGCTGTTGACGCGAGGCTGACTGCGTGGAAAGGCGGCAAGCAGGACAACTTGCGCGCTCTGCTGGCGAGTTTGGATACAGTGCTGTGGCCGGAGGCTGGGTGGAAGAAGCTTAGCATGGCGGAACTGGTGCTGCCTAATAAGGTGAAGATCCATTATATGAAGGGTATTGCCAAGGTGCATCCTGACAAGGTCAGCATATGGTTTTTTGAAAATTTGTCATCCCTTAACGAAGCAGAGACGTATGCTAATAATTGCGAGCAGATTCCGGTGAACGCGACCACTGAGCAAAGAATGATTGCGGGAGCCGTGTTCAGCACTTTGAATGAGGCGTGGGATAAGTTTAAGCAAGACAATGGATTATGAGGATACCCCGAATATTTATACACACAGGCGATATTTTCTCTTTGGCATGCATACATGTTTAGACTTAAATGATACAAGTGATGCCCCATAGCCGGTCGACTCTATAATTTACAAGTGAACATCTTTTTACAAAAAACCAACATTTGGTTTCTAGGTCCGCAACAACTGTAATATAAGCTCCAGGTCATCGGCTGCTTTTCAGCGGGGGGTATCCAAGACACAGGCCTGTTGAGTGTCTCTATGGTCACGGTGCATCTTTCAGCTTTTCTTCACGCTCTTTCGCTTTGGCTTCGCGCTTCATTTGCTTTTTACTCTTCTTTCCCGTGGCCTTTGGCGCCTCAATCTTGCTTGATGGCCATTTCTCTCGACATTGCCTCTCATCGTCTTCTGACCAGGCGCGTGGCAGCACGGCAAACACGAGATAGGATGTGTGCGTTTTGAGTTCTGATTCGGAACGGTGGATAAGCTTCCCTTGTTTGAAAATCGGTAACGACTGCTTTGGTTGCTGAGGCTGGGGCTGAGCGGTGGTAGACGCTGGAGTGGTGGATTTCGTTAGCAGCGGTGGGGTGTCAAAAGCTCCAGCCCTTCTGTCTCCTTTGGCCTGACCGGCACTGTCTGTTTCGCTGGATAGTTGGGTTTCTCGCATCATTTCGCGAAGGGCTTTCGCTTGTTCTTCCGATCGAAGTTTGGCGAGGGCTTCTTCGACGTTCCTTGAACCGGGAATCGAGCCGCGGATTCCACCATCGCATTCGACACCGTGAATTTCTCTCCGTACTTCGATGTTGCGGTGCATGACTTCGACCATGGATATGGAGAGCCACGAGTGCTGTCTCAACGCACTGATTGTCTGCTGGACTTGTTCAAGGCACGGGGAGAATGTGCAAATATGTACCGGAGACGACGGGTCCAAGGGGGATTCCGAGCCGTCTGGAGGGTTGCGGACTAGGTGCTTCAGCGCCAGCCACGGAGCCGGAAGGTCGAGAAAGACAGCGTTTGCTTTGGGCGATGCGCCGTCCCACGGTGGCCCCAGCAGGAAGCCATCGTTATATACATCTCGATGATTTATCCGAACGATGCCTTCCAGGCCATGTTCCTTGATCTCCTCGCGGACTTTTTGCACCCGGGTCCCGTGGAATTCGAAGCTCGACACCTGGCCCAATCGCCGTCTTTTCGCGTCGTGGCTGTCAGAAGGATATCCATTGAAAACCGCCCGAGCTGCTGCATGTGTAAAGGACCCGCTTCCAGCACCGGCTTCGATGATAGAGCTCCCTGGACGGACGCGAAGACGGTGGAGGATGTAGCTGTAGTCCGCTGTGTACACAACTTGCGTGCGATGTGGGAGGGAAGATGTCCAGGACTCAGGCGTAGGTCGCAGTAGATGGATAAACCCGCTGGTGGTAGCAACGGCGTCTACGGGTTCGGGCGTCTTTGCTTCCTCGTTGGCCTCTGAGCCTTCAACCTCGTCGGCCTTTCGCTTCAATGCTTTTGCGGGTTGTGTTTCTGCGGGCTTCTTTCGGCCTCTCGAGCCAGTGTCGACCTTGGACGCGATGATCTGAGAGCCCCATGGCTTGTTTATCAATGTGCTGTGAGGGAACGAGCCGTAGCGCGTATTTGTGACTTTTCCTTCTTTGTAGCCTAGGTTCTCATTGTCGCGTGCGCTGAGGATCGTTGGCGTGAGCAGGTTGCGACGGAGATGGAGGATGGCCAGGGAGCCCTCTTCTGCAGTGGGATTGGAGGAGAGGAACGGGGATGCCATCGTGAAGCGTGTTGTAGCTTGCTGTCTGGCCTGGCCTGGCCGGTTGGGTAGAGATGTCGCTGCGAAGGTTTTTCAGGCTGCTCGTTTGGCGAGACTGTGCTTCTCTTCCCCGCGAAGGAGAAAAAAAGCAACGCAAATCAACCCAATTTTCCCTCCACTTCTTCTCCCGCTCTCGCTGCTCCGCGTCTTTGCTTCTTCCATCCCTCGCAGCGAGCAGAAAAAAGAAAAGACTGCGAATGCCGCCAATTCCACCCTTTAACCTGTCTTTTCCTCGCAATCCAGCGTGACTCATTCACGGTCACCCCTCCCTGCCTCCCGCATCATCCCCTCCTCCCGCCCATATATGAGCCTCCTGCGTTGTGCTCTCGATTCACTACGCCCCAAGTTCCAGCTTCCGTCCAATTTGCAGCCCGCCCTGCTTCGGTCCTTCAGCAGTTTCCCCATCATGGCCGCCCCGCGTGAGCAACCGCCGTGGAAGCAGCCCCCTACAACATCCGACACAGCTGCAAAGCTGCCACCGTTGAAACTATGGAACTCGTTGACTCGATCGAAGGTCCCATTCATTCCCCTCGATCCTGAGGGCAAGAAGGTTACTTGGTATGCCTGCGGACCGACGGTTTACGACGATGCACACTTGGGACATGCGCGCAACTATGTGAGCACAGATATCCTTCGACGGCTACTACGCGACTACTTCAAGTTTGATGTCAAATTTATCATGAATATCACCGACGTGGACGACAAGGTGATTACTTTCCGTCTGATCTGTATTGCTTGAAACAATGGGGCGACGATGGTTAATTCAAAGCAGATTATCACTAGAGCCAGACAGCAGCATTTGTTCATGGACTATGTCACCTCGCATCCCGCCGTCGACGACTCTGTCATTGAAACAGTTACAGCCGCCTACGAGGCCTATGTGACAAAGAATCTGCCTCTGATCGACAACATTCCAACACCGAAACGGTTCGCCGAAGAAGTTCAGACCAAATATGGATTTGTCCTGAATGGAGGAGCTCTCGGCGGAACTGGCAAGCCGGGAGATGCGGAGGCCAAGGTCAAGATGCACATAAGGACTGCAACTTCAGCCGCAAAAGCACTCGCCGATATTGTCTCGGATAAAAGTTCACTTTTGAGCGAGACGTTTTACGATTTGGTGCAGGATGTTGTGCTCCCGTATTTGGATAAATTAAAAGGGTCATCAATCGGCGGCGAGGATTACTCGATCTTTACAAAATTGACTAAACGATTCGAAGATAGGTTCATGGAAGATGCTCGGGCTTTAAATATCATTGATGCAGATGAAGTTACCAGGGTCACTGAATTCGTCCCGGAGATCGTCCGTTTCGTGGAACGGATAGTCCAACACAATTTTGCATATGTCACAGCCGATGGATCCGTCTACTTCGACATCTCTGCTTTCGAGGCTGCTGGAAATCATTATGCTCGCTTAGAGCCATGGAATAGAAACGATACTGCACTGCAGGCTGACGGCGAAGGTGCCCTGATTAATAAGACAGTAGAGAAGCGATCCAAGGCGGATTTTGCTCTTTGGAAGGCCTCGAAAGCTGGAGAGCCTAGCTGGCCCAGTCCTTGGGGCCCTGGCCGCCCTGGATGGCACATCGAGTGTTCTGCTATGGCATCCGCCAGACTTGGGAAACAAATGGACATTCATTCCGGCGGTATTGACTTGGCTTTCCCACATCACGACAATGAGTTAGCGCAAAGTGAGGCTTACTGGCACAAAGGATGCAGCCATGACCAATGGGTCAACTACTTCCTTCACATGGGCCACCTGTCTATCCAGGGGTCCAAGATGTCCAAATCTCTCAAGAATTTCACCACTATTCGTGAAGCACTCGAAAGAGGTGACTGGACTCCAAGAAGTCTTCGTATTGTGTTCCTAATGGGGAATTGGGCAGACGGGATCGAGATTACGGAGGACCTAGTGAAGGCAGGAAATGCCTGGGAGGAGAAGTTGAACAATTTTTTCCTCAGCGTCAAAAACCTACCGGCTGAACGCGAAGGACCATCTTCGACAGATGACTCTTTGGCAATTCAACTAAAATCTGCACAGAAGGCTGTCCATGACAGCCTGTGCGACTCGCTAAATACACCAGGTGCCATGGTGGCGATTTCGGGCCTTGTTACGCAGTATAACAGTGCTGACAAGTCGACACTAAATCCTCAACACATCCAGGATACCGCCAAATGGGTTACATCTATGGTCAATATCTTTGGTTTGAACGGCGCGGCGTCGGCAGACTCGAACGAAATTGGCTGGTCTGGCATTGAAGTCCCAGAAGTAGCCAAGCCGTACCTTTACCCGTTATCTGCGATGAGAGACGTCCTTCGGGAGTCTGCTCGAAGCAAAGCCGGTTTCTCCGTCGATACCATAAAGTCCGTTGCCCAGAAAGGCGAGGAAGCCTTGAAGCAAGACGCCCAACCGTCTGAAGAGGCCGAGCCGTATCAAAGAGTGCTAAAGGATTTCTGCACCAAGCTTGATTCTCTGGAACCTTCGGACACTATATCGAAGGAAGTCTTGACTCTCTGCGATCGCCTCCGTGATGTTGACCTTTTCGATCTTGGAGTCTATCTAGAAGATAGGCACGAGAAGCCGGCCCTGGTTCGAACAGTCTCCAGAGAGCTAATGGCAGCAAGGGAGGAAAAGGTGGCCCGCGCAAGGAAGAAGCAGCTGGAGAAAGAGGCTAGAGAGAAAGAGGCGCGAGAGAGGGCTGAGCGAGGTAGACTCAGCCACTTGCTTATGTTCCGCACCAACGAATATAGTGCGTGGGACGAAAATGGCCTCCCGCTCAAAGATGCCACAGGTGAAGATTTAAATAAGAATCGATTGAAGAAACTAAAGAAGGAATGGGAGAGGCAGAAGAGGGAGCACGAGGCCTGGTTGGCCAAGCAGAATGGTGCATAGAACATTTAACCCTTTATTCTTCGGCTTTCGAAAGCCTTAAGAAGTAGCACTTGGTGCATTTTGCCCAGATACCCTACTTTACGCACCCAAAATCAAAACTCTCTGTAGTCTTGGACAGGAATCTAGACCCTCGATACTTTGCAATGAGAGAGTATTGTGGTTGGCAAACTTGCTGTTGAAACCTGATAGTGAGAGGTCTTCTTCTGCGTTTGCCAAGCGGATCAACACATGAACTAAGCCAGACGGTAACATCGTCAAACCTATGGGACTGGCTGGAGTTTAGGTAGCCCAACACCGAAAAACCTAACCTAACAGAGCAGAAATCTACTTCACAGCGCATAAAGAGGACCTTTTTTTTTGGTTGAAATATCGCTGTTAGGCTTATCTCCGATCTGTGTTTAAACCCCGGCATTCATGTCCGGCTTGGGTTATAGGATGTTGGCCGCTCGATAAGGCCTGGCAGGATATTTAACCCAGGGTTTGCCCAAGGAAAATGGGAGAATTACTCAAATCGTCCGTCTCTACGAGCCAGAACCTACAGACAAGTCCATAACTTGACTCCCGCGATCATATCCTCTTACTTCGAGTACAAACGTTTTACTATCTCCCAATGTCTCCTCGCGTGTGGTTAATCACCGGTTGTTCGTCCGGTTTTGGAAAAGAGATTGCTGCCCAAGCCCTCAAAAGAGGTGACAGAGTAATCGCCACAGCACGCAATGCATCTCGAATCGCGGCATTGAAGGAGGCCGGTGCCGATGTCCTCGACCTTGATGTCACATCCAAATTCGAAACGATTCAGAACACAATCAAAGCCGCCTATGATATCCACGGTAGGATAGATATCTTCGTCAACAATGCAGGGTTTGTGCAAGAAGGCGCCCTCGAAGAGTTGAGGTATGCAGGATCCAGGATACCCACCTTTCTTCGCGATACGCTAACATTTGCAAATAAAGCTCGGAAGAGGTTTTCGCAAGCTTCAACACCAATGTCTTTGGTGCGCTGAATGTTGCTCGTGCGGTCATTCCATATATGCGACAGCAGGGATCCGGAGTGATAGCAAACGTGTCGAGTAAGGCTGGATGGAACGCAACACCTGGCTGCAGTATATACTCTGCTACAAAAGCGGCGTTTTCCTGCATATCGGAGGGTTTGACGCACGAATTGGCTCCATTCGGCATCGTCGTTACATCCATCGAGCCGGGGTACTTCAGGTCCAATCTCTTAACTCTGGGAAATCGGACTCGACCCAAGAGCGCCCTTCCGCATTACGATGGATCCGCGGTGCGACAGACGACCGACAGATTCGAGGAAATTGATAATAAGCAGCCAGGCGATGTTGTTAAAGGCTGTAGTGTCATTATCGACGTTTTGACTCAGAGCGGTAGCGCGGCTGGTCGTGAGATTCCACTTAGGCTACCACTGGGTCCGGACGCGATTGAGGGCCTTGGTAAGAAGTGCAAGGACACCTTGACAATTTTGGATCAGTGGAAGGATGTGGTTTCGTCAACGGACCACGATGATGTGCAGTGAATTCCGTCTTTTCATGCATCTATATCTTATAGAATTATTTGAGTTTTCTGGAAGTCTGCCAGAACACATCATGACGTCATAACGGCTGCATTAAGTGGGCCCAATGCAAAACTTAAAAGCTTATTTTTCAAGCTCTTTGTCACGTGACAGTATCCATCTTTTCTGCTCGCTCTCGACGTGTTTCCATCGCAGGCATAAGTCGAATCAATTTTGGACCTGGCCATGGCTTTTGACTCGTGATTAAACCCTTACCTACAGCACCCCAACGGCTTGTCTCCAAATCCCGGCACTGACCCTTTAGTCGCGTAAATCGTGGCCGCTATATTGGTTAGGGGCAAGAAACTACGCAGAGACTTGAAAGTGTTGGAAGGGCGCAATGTTCCCTCCAAGTCCCGCTGCTCATTTGAATCTCGAGGCGTTAAGTGGAATCTGCGGGTATCCCTACACCAGTCCAGCTTCAATCTTCGTATCGCATTGGCAGCGGGTTAGAAGGCTGATGAGTATTATCCTTTAGCTCCATCTCTATTGCTTGCTGGGTCGTTGTCTTCTCCCCTCAGATCATAGAAAATTTCCGCCGTGGATCTGCAGATGGACTCTCACTCCTATTTCTCGTCGTTTGGCTGGCGGGAGATATCTTTAATATCCTGGGTGCAGTCCTCCAAGGAGTGCTGCCGACGATGATCATCCTCGCGGTATATTATACGCTCGCTGATATCGTTCTATTGGGTCAATGTTTCTATTACCGAGGCTTCACGTTATCAGATAAGGCTCCTAAGCAGCAGGAACAAGAGACAACTCAATCGGAAAGGTCACCACTCTTACCAACCGCGACCCCACACAATGGTGCTCAACAACCCCGGCGACACCGTGCAGATCGCCGCACATCCCTCGCCTCTCTATCTTCCATTCGCGACCGTCTAGGACACGTCGATGGCACCCATCTCTCGCCCGCAATGCCACTCATCGAACCTCCTAAACCTTCCGTTCGCACCATCTCCAAACCAACAACTACACTCCAAAAGCTCGTCTGGAACGCGTTTGCTATCACTCTCGTCTGTGCTGCCGGCGTGCTTGGGTGGTACGTTAGCGTGCGCACCACGCCACGCAGCAAACATCAGCCAGAGCGCCATCCAGACACGCTTACTCTTGACGTACTGGGTCAGGTATTCGGCTATCTGTGTGCAGCGTTGTATCTGGGAAGCCGCATCCCTCAATTATTACTCAACTGGCGCCGGAAGAGTACGGAAGGAGTTTCTCTGCTTTTCTTCCTTTTCGCGTGTGTGGGAAATTTGACCTATGTGCTATCGATATTTGCATACTCGCCTATTTGTGCTGACAAAAGCGGCCATTGCCAGCCTGGTGAGCAGAGGAGGATATATGGAAGGTATCTGCTAGTCAATGCGTCGTGGTTATTGGGCAGCTTGGGAACATTATTTTTGGACATGGCGATCTTCGCCCAATTTATTCTATATCGAGAGAAGGAGGAGGATTACAGTGACGAGGTGGCTGTTGCTTGAGCCAAAGAAGCTCTGGGAAATGTTCCCGGCGAGAATGGTTTTGCTGGTATTGGCGTTTGAGGTCAACTATATCGTGGAGTTTAAGAAAGATGGCATGTCAAGGCGTTTTAAAGGTAATCGAATCTCAGAAACTAGGATGTTTTAGGACCTTAGGCGTAGATCGGTTCCGCAATGTATGATAGTACTGGGTATATCTTCAGGATAGATAGCTCTTATTAGCTCATCCGGTCATTGTGGGTTATAGGATGGAACTTCAATCTATGATTGAACAAACGTATAGTCAACCTAAAGATTTATCTAGGCTCTTGTGGTTCCTCAGAAGGCTGACTGAGTAGAATATCTCAAGTCCCTAATAGTGGTATGTGGGCGATCAGCAAACCTCGTAAATTGTAACCGCAATCTTCCCAACGCATTAATATATCCGTTTCCTGAAACCTCAACCCCATAGCGCCTTGCATCGCAATGATTAACTAAACACAAGAGACGAAGCAGAGTGCCGTCATGTCAAACGCTCATAGCAGGATCACGGCTCCAGTGCGTTAGTCGTCGCTTGGCGGATGTTCATGAACGGTCCCCTTGCTGACTTCGCTCCAATTGGTACTCAACGCGGTTCCTTTGCTCTCATAGTAGCTCTTTACCATCGCGCGTCTCGTATCATCATCAGCCTTTGCATAGAGCTTCTTGAAGAAAGCATCAACCGGATCACCAGAGTTGTATTCCTCTAGATCCGAATCTGCGTCTTCATCTTTGCCTTCCTCCTTCTTCTTCTTTTTACTCAGTTCAGCTGCGACTTTGTCCCAGTCCTTGGCACCTCCGCGGGCAGAGGTAGGATATGAAGGTGCCTTGGCCTGAGCTGGAGCCGGGAGAACCGTGGGAGGGACAGCTGCGGTGTTTTGAGTACTGACGGAGTCTGCGGTTCCTTCGAGAGATGCCCACTTCTGGCCGGGTTGTCGTTTCTGGAGGTTTATTTCAATTTTAGTGGACATGATGGAATATTTGGATGTTGCCGTGTCGATGGCAGCGTAGAGGGGATCCAAGTCGAAAGTGAAGTCAGAGCCAGTACTTGTTGGGAATGTGATCGACAACTGTAAAATGGGAAGTCAGCATATCTAGAAAAATTCATACATAGTAAAAGAAGTCACCGTACAGAGCGTTCTTGAATATCAACTTCGGTTTTGTCCTTTGGAACACCCTTTGCATAGAGCGTGACGACAACGGCGTTGTGGTTCTGGTACCACTCATGCCTAATTTTTGTAGCGGAAGGACCTTGTGCAGTAGAGGATGATTGCGGCAATTCCGAGCTGTTCTCGGGAGAATTGGCATTGGTAGATTGAGCTGGCGTTGCCTGGCCATTCGGCTGGTCCGTAAGTTGTACCTGCGATGGTGGCTTCACGGCACCCCCTTCCATCTCTCGCAGTTGAGCTCGATACAACTCTTTCAACACCTCCGGCTTGGAAACCACAACATCTGGGGCCTCCTTGATAGTAATCTTTGCCTTATCGTCCCCAGGCTCCAATTTATCAAGCTGAGACTTGACCTTGATCTCCCAGATCTGCAGTTCTTGATTCTTAGCACTAGCCTCACGATTTGCCGCCGCCATGTCCCCGAGCCCCATCGCAGATGTCGCTTTATCCTTAGAGCTAGCATCGTTGGTGTCCCCAAGCTTATTTCTCAGGATCTTGAACAGATAATTGGCGTCGCCAAATCGGTTGAGCTGGTAGAGGACAATAGCTCTTCTCATTTGGCCCGCTATAATCAACTCGCGTCTTGCGCGCTGGATACCCAGGGCGACTGCCATCTCAGCATCTCGAAGGGCTGCCTCGCCGTTCGGTCCTCCATCCTCTGGTTTCAGGCGCGAATAGGCGGTGGAGCGCTTGACATAGTAATCTGTCGCGTGCGGGTTGACCGTCAGGGCTCGTGTGTAGTGTTTGATGGCGGACGGAAAGTCCGAAGTAGCCAGCGCCTTTGCGCCCCGGGCAGCATCATCCATTGCCGGAACGTCACGCCGACTTTCAAATCAAGCGAAAAGAGCGAGGAGCTATGAAGGCGGGGTATGGCTACATATGTAAAGTGATTTTAGCTGCTTTCTGGAACTTCCGAAGAGGAAAAGAGACCACGGAGCTACATACCGTCTTGATAGGGGTAGATGGATAGTGTAAAATGTCATCAGGCCTGTATATGTAAATGTTTGACTCTGTCAAGCTGTCTACTCATACAAATATCTCCGATGGTGGTTCTGGCAGCTTCTCTGAGCTGGTGGCACGTGATCTTGACTGGCTTCCAACAGGGCTCATGAGTTCAAATTAAACTGTGATATAGATGTAAAAGGGATGATATCGGAGTTGTATAATATGACCTTAGACAAGTGCAATAGCCTACATCAACTACAAGAATAAGACAAGATACTAAAAGTGAAACTGGTGCCATCACAGATTAGACATTAATACATTATACTATATAAGTTGAACTTCTTTGTTGAAGAATCACATCCGAAATAGTACCTAGGGAATCATGTACAGGCCTGTTTATCAATCATAGAATCTCGTCATTTCCATATTTCCTGGCATATAACCCTAGAGCACGAACAGGCCAGTAGAGTTTGTAATTGGGATAGGATATCATACTGTAAAATGCTTATTAGCAAGCCACTCAAACTGGAAACCACAAAGGTTGGATACATACCATGACTGGTTGAAAACACCTTCAATGCCCTCCTGCAACCACTCACCATTTGGCTGTTGTTTCAACATCATCACCTTCATAGCTCTCCGGAGTGGCTCCTTGTCTGGGTATCCCGCTTCCATCAGTGCAAGGCACGCCCATGAAGTCTGTACCACTTGTGAGGTTTCAGAGTCCGTGTAAACTTTCCGCTCAGAACTGAGGTATGACTCGCCCCAGCCGCCGTCTGCCATTTGCTTGTCGAGTAGGAACTGACACCCGCGGCGGACTCTTTCACTTGTCTCATATGTTTCACCCACCATAGCAAGGCTTTCCAAAGCAAACATAGCTGCGTATGTGAAGCAAACGCCCCAGCTACCATACCAGCTTCCGTCAGGTCGCTGGACTCGGCGAATGTAGGCAACGGCCTTGTCCCGCACCTTCTTGATATCATCGGCTCGATAATCGGGGTAGAATCTGCTGAAGTATGAAAGGGCTGTGATAACCGCGGTGGTGCATTCAGGATAATCATAACCAATCATAATTCCGCCAAATACTTCGGCAGCATTCAAGAACTCGATGTAGGGGGATCCTCTTGTGGGCTCATATTCCGTGAAGCCACCAGTAGCATTTTGCATCTCTAACAGAGTATCTACTGCATCTTTAAGGCGCCTGTCAGATATCAGAGCAGGAAACCCAAGCTGGTTCTGCAATTGAAGCGCGGAGCGGAGGCCTTCAGCAGTGCAATCACTGACTGTATACCCTTGCACCTTTGTACTGAATGGCCAAGCTCCCTTTCTTCGAAAACGGTAGCATTTTTCTTGCTCTGGGACGTTCTCTAGCATCTGGTGGTCTTCCAAGAACTCAAGGGCCTTGGTAAGCATTGGTCTCCACTTTGAATCATCTGCGAACCCAGCAACGACGATTGCCTGTATTATGAAGGCGGTATCCCACACCTGAACACCATTGGTGCCGTTCATGAGCATGCCCTCACTTTTCATCCACAAATAGTCGTGCAGACGATCTAGGTGACGACGGACCGAGTAGCTTCCGGGCCCATCATGAATATAGCAGCAGAGAGTGTTCATGGGAGCATTAACAGGCCCTAGCCCGGCATAATCTGTATTTTCATCTTCACGTTCAATCAGGTACCAGACCCAGTCTTCGGCTTTCCTCACAAGGCCCGACCATCTGAAATACACGTTCCAAACGTTTGCTAGGATCCAAAAGAGAAGGTTAAGTATCCACGTCTTTGGATAATAGTTATCCTCTTTGGCGATTGAGCCTCGGTAAGACGCAAAGTTAATGGATTCATATGGTTCTGTATAAAGCTCTTGCCGCAATTGCCTTGTGAGGTTGTCGACGGGGTAGGAAAACCGCTTAGAGTAGACATAAGTCATTGGAAGAAAGACTTGTCGCATATGGATCCACCAGCGCCACGGAGCGAAAGGAACCCAGTCGGGTAGTAACCTAATGCAAGTGTTTAATTTGGAGTAAATAAGTGCGATATGCGAAGCGTGACTAACCATAACTCCGGCGGAACGGGATTGACACATTCCCACTCCATAACGCCCAAGACGCTGAGCCAGAACTTTGCCCAATGAGGTCCGTACAAGGCGCCACCAAGTTTATGCAGTAGGCCACGGGCCTTGATCATTCGAGGGTCTTCAGGGCTAGCACCGAGGAGACGCAGCGTGGTGTAGTTCATCGCAGTACCAAAGACTGAGCTATGACCTTCAATATGGAGTCCCCATCCACCATCTTTGGGGTGTTGGCGTGCGAACAGGTATCGTCTGATTTCGGTCGCGAACTCTGGAGGAACTGGCGTCTTGGTCACGTACCAGGTGATAACCAACCCGGGGAGGAGGAACATAGGGCCACCATACTCGCAACCCCAATTTCCAGGCGGCAATTGTAAATGGGAGAAGAATGATAGCCCGTTTGCGGCAGCTTCTAAGGGGGTTTTTGCACGGGGTAGCTCCGGAAGACCCTAGAACAGGAGGGTTAGCCCGGAGCCAGCAGCAAGGAGCGACGGCACCCACCGTTGGAAGGCCAAGGTGATACTTATCAGCAATCGACTGTGGCCATTCCGCCATTTCCTTCTCTGTCCTCAGATAGTGCCACGTTTGTCTCCCACGATCATCTCGCAATCTCCATCTCGAGTAATCGGTCCTGTCGTCGGTAATTCCATAGCTCTCAGCCTGTCCGGAAGACGGGGAGCCATTGGGCTCCCTCGATGATTTGCTTGACATATTTTGGTACCCCAATTATCACACCAGCATCAGCGATAGTAGAACTGCGAGCTCCGTCTGTCAATCAGCGGATGTTCGTTGTCTCGAAGCTCCGGAGGCCGTAAGTTCCAGGCCGTATCCTCTAGTAACGAGGCTAGTAACGTGGTACCTGATTAAAGAGCATGTGATGGCTTGGCGCCAAGCCCAGGTTACATAAACTCGACGTCTGTTCATCGATCAAACAGGAAAAAAGGGACATCATATCAGGAACATCTGCGAAGCAATATAATAGAATCTCCATCGCAATCACTGAGCTTGGAGATCTGGATCTTTGAATGTGATGAAGTTGTCACGGCTGTTAAGACTAATAGCAGATTCCTATCTCTTTGATTCGCCTCAGCTGTCCAGGTCCACTTCCTCCTAGCAGCTTTCAATGCTCACACAGAGTTTGTATTCTTGCACACTAATAAGAAAGCGAACCCCTATCCAGTGAGTAGTTCAATTGCTCTCGCCCTGCATCTCAGATGCAGGTAGGAAACAAGCATCAACAAGGAACGTCCCCTTTTTCACCGCCTGTAGGGGGCGAGCGCTGTCCCCAACTGTGACTTTCACTTTTACTTCGCAATATCAACTCCCATGGGTAGTCTGAATCCTCCAGCTGGCGGGAGCCCTGGCGAGGGGGAAGTTAGGCAATTTATTGATTCCAGCCTTGCGTCTATTCTGGACGAGCTGGCAAAGCCTGACGGGCGACCTTCAGTAACACTCAGGCGTCGGCCTACCCGGTCCAACCGTTGCTTGTTGAATGCAGAGACTGGGGCATTGCAAGCGGATGCCGATGCACCAGAGTGTGTGGTCACTTATTCTTGGCCAGGGAAGACGGCTAAGGAGGCGTGGAGATTCGGTAAGACATCTATCCCTTTCTCTGGGAGCAAGGGGAACTGGTGGTTTACTCGCCGTGTTGTCACTGGACAGTTGGCTCTCTGTCTGATCAAATGAAATCAGGCGTTGTTTTGCGAATTTTAGGACACATTTCGGAGGCTATTGAGGGCAAATTTATGGCCTCAAAACGAGATATATACTACCTTGACCCAGCGTATTTTGGCTCACAAAAACTAGTTGATGCCTACATTGATGACATCTCTTATACCATTGGCGTAGATCGGGCAGCATTGCATGTGGTACGATTACCACTTCATTCTATCTCACTATGGTCCTAACCGTTACTAGTCAGCCTCAGCCAAAGGCTTGACAGCTGGTTGTTATGGAATCCGCCTCCGGACAGGGTATGTGCTTAACGTCCGGGAGCATGGGGAGGTTCGTCAAGTATCCGCTCACGTTTTCTTGTTGGGCACACTAATGTATAACCTAGGGCATCCTCATCCCAAGACCTGACGACGTTGTAGATATCGACTTGTCGGACGTCAAATGGATTCTTATAGTTGAAAAGGAGGTATCTATCTAGTTTATACAGAACGACACGATTGAACTTCACTATTGAACCGAGGTACATGGCTAACTTATTTCAGGCTGTGTTCCAGCGTTTAGTAACCTCGGACTACCAAACAACATCAGCTGCTGGCGCCGGTGTGCTGATAACAGTCAGAGCCCTCCTAACACTGAAAGCCGGAAGCATTGGTCTTGAAAAGCTAACGATGACATCATTGCATGCGACTCTTTAGGGGAAAGGGTACCCAGATCTAGCAACAAGAGCGTTTCTACGCTTAATATCCGAAAGGAGCGCTTTTCCAACAAGAAGGACGCACTCTCAACCCGAATCCATCCCTCTATATTGTCTCGTGGACAGCGATCCAGACGGAATGGCAATCATGTCAACATACAAATATGGATCCGTAGCCCAGGTTCATGAAAATGCGAAACTTAATGTCCCAAGTCTTGAATGGCTGGGTTTTCAGGCATCGGGTGGTGGCCCCGGTGGGAGCCCATCTGCGGATTGCTCCTTCATTCCATTGAGTCTTCGCGATAGGAGGAAGGCCCAAGCAATGTTGTCGAAAAGTGCGGTCTTCTCAGACGAGCAAGAGCCCAAATGGAGACTGGAACTGCAAAAGATGTTAATGGTGAATACCAAAACAGAGATTGAAGCACTATATGAGCGGCCAGGTGGTATTGAAGGCTGGCTGGATAGGAAGCTAAAAATGCTCATGTAAATTGGTTCATGTAGTTCGTATCATGTTGCTTGAGCGAAAACAGGTACCAGTGATGTCTAATATCCATTCCATAACGCCATGCATGCATTTCCAGAATCGTGACTTAGCCGAATTTCGCATCGCGACGGTTTCCCCGGGGCCGTGTAACTAACGCAGGATACACTTTTAGAGCCCCAGGCTCCTCCGTACCTCCTCCCTCACCTTTTTCTCATAGTCGCCTCTCCGTTCTCTCCACATCTTCGCCGCCTCCACATTAGCCGGACTCTCATCGTTGGGCTCCGCCAGCATGCTCATCACACTGATCAGAATTTTTTCCACGCTCTGAATCGGGCTCCAGCGCTCTGACGCATGCTCGTAGTGATTCGGATCATCACCGGGTGGATGCAGAATAGAGATACACACCGAGCCGTTTGGGTAGACTAACAGATCCCGGCGCAGCACAACGTCAGCACAGAGTAATTCCAAACTTCCAATAAAGCAAGCCAAGCTAGTGTAGCCTTACCATTTGGGTGCCATACGCCGCCGCCCAGGAACCTCATGGAAGGAGGACTTAGCGGGTAGTCCTTTGGAAACTTGAGCTCTGCGGCGAATATCCCGCCCTCAAACGGAGTGCCTTCGGGGCCTTGGATCAGGGCTTCCCAGACGAACATGTCATCTTCGGAGACGGGCCCAGCCGTGATACCGTCCGGCGGAGAGGTGGAAAGCATTTTGTATTCGTGGAATAAGCGCTTTTGAGCGACCGAGGAGGCCATGGTGAGGTGCGGGGTGAGGGTTTGGTTTCGGGCGGCACAGGAGCAAGCAGGAATCTCGAAGGAAGAAGGCCAAGTGTTGTAGGGAATAGCTAGTCTGCTTGGAGAGCAGAAGAGGATTGGAGCCTTTTTGTTTGCTGTTTTGTTAGAAGTTGAGCAGAAGTTTGTGTGCAGCCGATGGGTTGTTTGTGAAGGAGGCAAGGACTGGCTTGATAGCATCATTGTGCTCCGTGGCTACTAACTGGCAACAAAACTTTTCACAGTCACGGGGAAAACCTGCAACATCTTGATGTATAGTTAGCCGCTAGTTACTATTTAAGTGAGCCATTTGATAACTACTGCCTGGCAAAGTACGGAACTAAATGCCAATCTGCATCCCCAGCCAAAGCGCGTCAATCGCAATGCCCGTTCCAGTGATTGATGGCACCCCGCTATTCACCTCAAATTCCTTCTCCTCTCCTGAATGCCGCGAGACAATCTCCCAGATCCACACTGCCTTCAGCACTTGGGGCATCTTCCTTCTCACAGGGACCAATTCCATCCCACCAAGCCTCACAAGCGCTGTTCTCACAGCACTGAACAAGTTTTTCTCCCTCCCTCATGAAAAGAAGGAGCAGCTTCACCTACGCAAAGGGGGCTGGGCATGGAGAGGCTACATGCCTTGGGGTGGCGAGGGAACAAAGGGCAGTGCTGACCAGAAAGAAGGGTTTTACGGAGGTCCTGAATTGAGCCCTGAGGATGAGCATCCATTGAAGGGCATGCCGATCCACGGCAGGAATCAGTTCCCAGACGAGGATGTGCCTGAGATGAGGAAGCTGGTGCTGGAATATATTGAAAAGGTCACCGAGCTTGGCTTGACCATCAGTGATGCGATCAGTGTGGGACTGGGTTTGGAGAAGGAGGAAGTGAGGAGGAGGCTTCTCGAGCCTGAACCCATTCAACTCTTTCGCGCTTTCAAATACTCGAAACGGGAGGGCGTCGAAAGCTGTGGCATTGGGGAGCATTCTGATTTTGGATTTCTCACTATTCTATCCCAAAATGCCCCCGGTCTTCAAGTTGTCTCCCCTTCAGGCGAGTGGGTGGACGTGCCCGTCATTCCGGATTCATTTGTCGTGAACGGTGCGTTATCCACATTGGGCAGCTTGACATACTGGGTTTTGTATGGCTAACCGCAAACGCTTCATAGTCGGCGACGTCCTTGATCGTCTCACTTCTGGGCTCTATATTTCCCCGCTTCATCGTGTTCTGCCTCCGTCGCCTACGACCGACCGGCTTTCCATCCCATTCTTTTTCGACCCTGCTTGGGCGGCGAAGATGGAACCTCTGCCACTCTCCGCTGGTCCTAGCAGACCCAACTCCGCGGCGCTCGAACGCTGGAAAAAGCAGTCGACATTCAATAGTCTCCAGGGCATTTGGGGACAATATCTTGGCGCGAAGGTTCAAAAAATCTTTCCTGATCTTGTTTTGCCTGAGTTCTCTGCAGTTAGCAGGGCCAGTGAGAGGCATTTGATTGAGGTAAAAAAGGATTAAGGGAGACTTTGGCGCAGTGTAGCGAGGTCTTGAATCGTTACTCTCGGGTTAGGAATTGGTTTGATTTCGGGGTGGCTCTAGTGCTGCATTAGAAGCGAGTGTCAGTCTAGACACGAATTGATAGCTAGTTTGTTCATTTAACTTAGCCAGGCTCCCTTCTCTTGTGCTGAATGTCAGTGTGCCAATCGGCTGAATGCACGTGTTTATTGTAGTTCCTTTCTGAGATGTCGAAAGTCCCCATTTACCATATGTCAAAGCAGTCAAACCAGAGTAGGTTAGGAGCTTCATGCTGCCTTCAATCCCTCCTGCGCTT
Organism: Chrysosporium queenslandicum; assembly: GCA_001430955.1. Taxonomy (NCBI): domain Eukaryota; kingdom Fungi; phylum Ascomycota; class Eurotiomycetes; order Onygenales; family Onygenaceae; genus Chrysosporium; species Chrysosporium queenslandicum. The sequence continues at coordinate 116,277 of LJPI01001282.1, read as the reverse complement.
CCCGGGTTTCTTCCTCCCACCACTCTCTAAACACCTTAAGTCGCCTGGTTCGCTCTGCCGCCAGCCTCTTCCCCTCTGCCGTTTTCATCAGACTCTCCAAGCGCTCCAATTTATCCGTAAAATGCTCTATCGTCTCATCCAAGCCTCTGCCTTTCTGACCCGCCTTCCCCGCTGCTCCGCCATACGTAAAAGTGCGCCCAATCCCCACACTACCAATCGCATCCAAACGATCTGCATCCTGCACAACGCCGAGCTCTGGGATTTCCTGAACCAACCGCCGCACCCTCTCCCGGCTCTCTGTGGACTTGGTTTCCGCCGAGAACGACACGTTGCTGACGACCGTCTGGATCTTCATGGCTAGAGGCTCAGGTGCCCCAAAGGACATGAGTAGATTGTAGACCATGGTGTCGGCGTTTTCACCAGGCTTGAGGTACTTCTTATCGCCGACATCGTGCAGGAGCGAGGAGAGCGTGATTATCAGGGGTTCGTAGCGGGGTCGTGGGGCATTCGCGTCTGGGGGCGGAGGAGCAGGGGAGTGAACTGGTGGAACGGAGGCAATCAACCGCGCGAGACCCAGGACACGCAGTACATGGTCAAAGTCATGAGAACTGTCGTAGTGGGACATGTAGTCCCTGACGTATGATGTAACCCTTTCAACAAGGACTGAGTCTGAGGCAAGTGGTACGTTTGGTGGAGGAAGCAAGGGAGTGGTGGGCGTATCGAGTGATGATGTTCTAGGGGCATATTCGACATTAGGCACTTGTATATGCTGCTATACTTGAAAATCAGTAAGTGGAACAGTGGGAGCAACGCTTTTCTTACCTCTGTTTGCTTCGAGCAAGCCTTCAGCTGTCCATTGGACTCACAGGTAGAGCATGCCCCCGACCCGGAATCTCCCATTGCTTCTAGGTTGGTTAAGAGGCAGTGATGCAGCCACAAACTTGATTTATTCGAACTCAACCCCCGGAAAAAAGGGAGAATCAGAGAAGCTTTACGACAGCTTGGATGGAGCGCTTTGGGTGAGCTTGGCGAATCCGAATCTCTTGTTACACAAAGTCATTCCGTACTAAACTTCACGAATGCAGTGATTTGCCTGCTAGCTAGTCCTCCGTACATGCCCAGATTATTGGATTTTTTTTTTCTTTTTAACATAGGCATTTCCCTCTGGGAGGCAATATAAATTTATGGCGATTTTTATTGGTAAATACTGTACAGTTTTGAAGTTTGATACCACATCAAGGCTAGAAGAAGTCCGACCACTCATCACCATCCCCAGATTCTCCGGGAAATCCTTCTTGGTCTTGATCTCGGAAAGGCTCTTGGTCAAATGATTCCTCCCAGTACCCGCCCGGGTCTTGGTCATGTTGCCAGTTAGTATTGTCCTGTGAATCAGCGTGTTGCCCTTCGGCCGGCTGCTGATGAGTACTAGTTGGGTCTGGGTCCTGGTCGGTTGAGCCACCTTTTCTCATAGCTTCGTAGCCAGCCAAAGTGCCCGCCCCGGCCATCCCTGCGGCAGCTCCACCAGCTACGCCTTCGGCTCCTGCTCCTCCAAGTCCAAACAAGCCGTATGGAAGGATGCCCGGAGAACCACTGTGCCTGCTAAAATAATCAAAATCGATACTGACGGCGGTAGCCAACATGACTGCGCGCTGGTCCAATGTCATTGGAGGTGGCGGGTCTCGCTTCGGGGGAGAAATGCTCGGGTGAGCCTGTGACCTTGCCGTCTGCTCCTGTAGTCTCTGATCGTCGAGCCCGGCGGAATCCATGCGCAGAGCATAAACGCCGGTATCTGTGAAGACTTCTCGGGCGAATCCGGCAAAATTGCGGTTCACAGAGCCAATCAATTGCGTATTTGCGGTGCGGAGGGAGAAATCCCATGAAAGTACAGGTTCGTCAACATAGGCAAACTGTGTAAGCTGGGCTTGTGAAGGGCCACCCGACGCTAGTGTCACTTGTGCCCGTTGGGGTTTGGATAGATCAGAACTGGGGAAAGAAATTGCCCGCGTGGAGAGCTTTGTTTCCTGCAACGGGGGCTCATGGAAAAGAAAGAGGTTGTATTTCCGCCGCAGTAACGCCCATTCCTGCTGGGCTTCTCCGATCACGCGCATTTGGGAATGTTCCAAAGCGGAGAGCCTGGCAACACCACCTGCAGGCCCAGCCGCCGTCTGAGTAGCCGCTGAAAACCGTGTCGCATCCGCCGCTTCCAAAGGATCGTAGACTCGAATCCGGGAATTTATCCAGGAAAAGGGGCGGTGGAACTAGATTGGTTAGCAAAAGGACGTTCTTGTTCCTTTAGGGGTATACGTACTCTTAGTACTTCGTTTTGATGTATATCAAAAACGTGAGTGACAAACGGCCGGTGGGTATGAAGCAATTGGCGGCCCATCATGCTTCCCATGCCGGTGTCTTGCTCTGCCATATATCCCACATGGTTCCCCTGCGCGTCAAGAATGGTATATCTATTCGCTTGCTCAAATCCACTAAACACACAAAGGTCAGGCGGACCGTTCGCTTAGCAATAATAGGAGTATAGAGAGAACATACAGTAGGACGTTCATCATCTCAAGCTGTCTCTGAACAACCAGTCCGGAGTTGGCCAGTATTCTTGTCGCCGGGTGTCCATCCTTGAGGACAGCCCTTGGGTCTTCTGGGATATGCACAGGTGCAAACAGGCTGTTATTTTGCGGGTTTGTGTCATGGAGGGTGGAGGAGAGGGTGTCGAGTGCTGATTGACCTGGTGGTTGCTCGGGTGGTTTTCCAGCTTGGCCTCGTGTGTTATTATCTCCCGGCTGACTACTCGATGGACGAGTCCCGGTACGTCTATTGGCTTGAGAAGGATTTCGCCGTATTTGTCGGCGCGAAATCCGGGAGTCTCGCGATGACCGTGCCGTCCTGAAGGGCGAGAAGCACGGTGTCTGAGGTGTTATTCGTCTGGGCCACATGATGACATCACGCAAGCTCAATTACGATGCAAGATCAAGGGGAGTGTTGATCAAACAAGAGATGCGAAAAATGGTTATACCAAAGGTTTGGCCCAATAAATGACCTGAAAGTAGAAGCTGTGAAAGGTGAACATGCAGATTTCCAGAGAAGTGGTACTCCAACAGTCACAAAAGTTCTACAAAAGGGAACCGATATACACATTCCCAGGCCACAATTGCCTGCTCAGCACCGTTCTAACTTTTTTTTTTTCCAAAAAGGGACATCTATATCCTATATCATACATCTGGGATATTTCCCATTTGCCATCACAACGAGGGTTGAATTCGGAAATCATCCCAGGCCCGTCAACAACTCCTTAACGCCATGCATAACTCAATGCAATGCTAACTGATATAAGAAGCCATTTAGAACAGTCGAATGCTCATTTAAAGCGGTCACAGCAAGCCTTTTCGTGCCAACTCAACCTTCCGTGCAGCTTCACCGGCTTTGAATCCGCCTCGAGAAATGCAGATGGCACTTCCGTCTCCCAGCTCAAACTTCTCTTCGACTTTCGGATGCGAACAAGGACAATGATGGGGGACATCCACGCAGGCTAGAGTTCCAGGACAAAGGTAATTGGAACATTGAGCTGAAGCCCAAAACCGGTAGTTAGCTTCGTGCCACGGATATGTGGGAAGAAGGACACTTAGGAGAGGCGGAATTGGATCGGAGCCATACCACCGTCATAGGTCTTTTGATACCAAGCACTGTCACTAGGAACATTTCGCTGGTCTTGAGATTCCCGTTGCTGCCCTCCAGCACCAAACATTTGTTCAAAGAACTGGAATTGGGCATGCGTTGCGGTAATGAAAAGGAGCAGTCCTAAAATGACGTTGATGGAGATGCACGCCATTGTACTGCGAACCTGGAGCGTCCCGAGAGGGCGTCTGTGTGTGTAGAGATTCCGGCGAAGTGAGAGATTGCTCTGTTCAACAGGCCAGCTTGCGATGTTCACGGCAGTTCTGCTTCCACAAAACGCCAGCCAAGCCCGGCATCACGTGATGCTTAAACTTTTCGATCAACTCGGTCTCTCAATATCCAACTCCAGCGCGATCGAGACTTGTGCAAGTCAGATCTCGGGCTGACTTCTACAATCAACAATGCTGCAGCCCCAATTACGAGTGCCCCTGCGGGTGCTCGAAAGCGTTTTCGCCCCATTCCTCCAGACCACCAAACAACCATCCCAACTCCTACACCAACGAATACCCTCCGTCAACGCACGCCATTCCCTAACTCCTTCACACCCTTCCCTTCTCGGTTCTCAACTCCGCTATGCCTCTCATGCCACCCAAGGTGCCGCGAACGCCCACTCAAAAAACTCCCCCGGAAAGCGTCTCGGCGCCAAAAAGACCGGTGAACAATATGTAATCCCAGGGAACATCATCTTTCGCCAGCGCGGCACAAAGTGGTTCCCTGGAGAAAACTGCGGCATGGGACGCGACCACACCATCTACGCGCTCCAGACCGGATATGTGAAGTACTACCGCGACCCGCAAAGACATCCCACGAGGAAATATATCGGAGTCGCCTTCGCCAGAGACGATGTCCTTCCTTCCCCGAAAAATGCACCTACTAAGAGACGGCTCGGTATGGTTTCAGTTCTGCGTCAGGTTGAAGATGTTGCCGTTGTGCCGGCGAAGAGCTCCAATCCCCCACTCAGACCTGGGTACCAGTACCGTGAAGCAAATTGGGAGATCGGTCGTCTCCCTGACAAGGCGGGAATTACTGTGAAGGAATGGAAGAGAAAGGATAGATGGACTGCCTGGAGGAAGAAGGCCGAGAAGATCAAGCGAGTTGCCCAGATGAAGGAGTTGAAAAACCGGAAGAAGACCAAGGCGAAGGCGAAGAAATAAAACACGCAGCCGTGTATTGGCCGCACTGTGACTGTTATCCTTGCTTCGGTGGAGTTCGAGTATATTTGGTTTGCATGTACAATAGATTACTGATCTTGAGTTGGGACATGTTATCCATTTTTTCATTGTTTTGCAACAGATTGGTTTGGGAGCGTTGAACGGGTTGCCCTACTATGAAACATCGAGTTATCGGCATTGCGATAGATCGTGTGGACCAGTCTCAATGGGTCGCACGGGGTCTTGTCATAACGGCTCATACACAATACGGGCTACAATGCTCAGGTAACTTCGTTTCTTTGTACACCCTGGCAATGAATGCCTGGTATAATAACCTTCACAAGGCCCCTTTGGGTATATCAACAGGTATTGGAATTGAATGTCATACATATCCTTCCCATCGACCCATAATAGCGTAAGGAAGCTGGTATCAAACATGTGCAAAGCGGATTCAGCAATCGAGCCCCGAAAGTCAAGGTAAAGCAGCACCAGTCTACAGTATGCCTCATGACAACTCGCGCTGTATTGCCGACCATCCATCGAACAAATTCCCGAAAATCAACACTTGACAGAGATATTCATTATCCAGGATCCTCACTTTTCTTCCGTTAACGTTAAACTCATCAACTTCATCACGGGCGTTAGTATCCTCCATATCTGACAACCTCTTTCGTTTCTTTGGCGGACGACCACGACCACGGTGTTTAGGGGAAACTGGCTTCGACGAGGGAGCCAGCGTTTTACGCACGGCCTTTGCCACTTCTTCATCTCCAGCATAAATCCAAACGCATGCAGGTGAAAGGTCTTGCTCCTCGTTCGACGGTGTATGCCGGTTCCGATTCAGCATGTCAAGAATTGATTGGACATCTGGAACATGAATGACCCGATCAGGACCTAAAGCATACGTGAAGAAGGCGTAGGGTCTTTTGGACTCCGCAGCGCTGCGGTTGCTAACCAAAAATACTTGTTGCCCAGCCAGAGGTTTAGGCCGTTCATTCATCGTGTCGCTGAAGCGTGCAGTGGCTGCGGGATATGGTGACAGAATCCTCGATTTCACGGCCTTTTGAAGGACCATGGAAGGACCCGCAGCAAGTAGATAAGGTGCCCAGTCAATGATTTCGTTTTTAGCGATACAATGGTCAATCCACCGACCTGACAAGCAAGGTATGCTGAGCGCAAGGGCTTGCAAGTATTTGGGGCGCCTGGAGTAATTGTCAGTAATGAGACACACAAACCCGAGCCGCTCTGCTTCAGCAGTCAGGGACAAAGCATGCGTCTCTCCAGCAGGAGATGTAGATAGTTTCAGATCAAAAAGTTCATCAAATCCGCCCTTTAGTATCTGCCCGCCATTCCTAAGGATAAGTCGCTCCAAGCGAGATAATTGCTTCTCGTCATGCGTATATGAAATAGCAAATGCCATCCCACTAAATATGCCCACCGCCGGAATTTCTTTTCGCGGAGTGCGCATAATTGATGGGGCGAAGCTAGTTGTGCCGCAATCCGTGGGAGTTTGTAGTCTTGAAGCCGGGTTACTTGGAGTTATGAATGAATACGACCGTACACCCAGCCTCGACCACAAGTTCTTGTCTAGATAGATCCGGGAAATTGGTACTGTAAAGTTTTGTTGCATATTTCCCAGTTTTTGCTCTTGCTTTGGTGCAAGAACCACAGAGGCATGACCGTGGATATCGGTCAGCGGGGGCGAGCCTGCGTGATTGTATCGAGCAATTGGATCAAGCTTGTCAGTTAAACCGACAACCCGATATGGTATCCTCGGCATGTTCAATGAGAACACTTTAACAGTATCATTGACCTTCAATTCGAGTTTCTTCACGCTGGAAGCGTCAAGCTCGTCTGGCGTCTCTGAGTCCTCAAACAGAACTGTATATCGCTCACGACCAACATCATTGGACACACCAATGCATCTAGCTGGGTAGTACCCATGTGGTTGTCCGTTAAAAAAAGCAAAAACTTGGTTTGAGAAATCAAATTTCTCAAAAGAAGTTTTTTCATTCAAGTTATCCCGCTTTCGAACTGGAGACTCTTCACGAACTGGAGGGTCTGACGAGATCTTTTCTGTTGGGACTGGAGAGGAGCTTGACTGGGTGTAAATGACAACTGCATGGGCAACTGAATACCTTTTATTACCTCCAGCATCTTGAGCAAATGGCTTCTTTTTGGCCTTTGGGGGCTTTTGTTGAATTTCTGGATTATGCGCCTTTCGTGGTGGAGAATCGTCCACGTCCCAAATACTTTTGGTTGGCTTTGTCTTTCGATGTACAAAATTATCAAGATCGTTCGATGCCCGCTTTCCAGAAACGCCATCTAGGGGATCGGATACTGCTTCATGCATGCTTCTGTAGCCATGGAATCGAGGTTTAATAAGCCTAGAAGGAGTATTGATCCCGTGTCCATCGTTGACTTTTCGTCTCTTCGTTACGTGTTTGTCGGCATCCAAAACAATTTCCTGAAATTCTTTGTCTTCTGCCGTGATCAAGCCAATATCTTCAAATTGGATTTGCGGCGTTTTTTGTTGTGGCGATTGGTCCGAAGCAATGTCGGTCATGCTCCGGCGCTGCCGGCCACTCGGGCTTGAAAGCATCGAAGGAAATCGAGTTGAGACATTCTTTCGAAGCCAGCTAGCTCCGTTGGGGTTTCGGGTATTTTGAGTGTTGACATGGGACATCGCAGGTAAGTCGTCGCTTTCAGGCAAATCTTGAGCTTCCTTAAACTTAGAACCTTCACACAAAAATTTTGAACAAGGCATACACTGGTCATCCGGGCTAGTTTCTGGAATAGTGTGCTGGAAACCTCTAGCTTTAATAGGCCGCGAAGCAGGTGTCTCAAAAATAAAAGAAGCCATGGGCGTATTCTCGCTGAGGTTGCCTTCTTTCGGTTGAATTTTCTTATGGCGAGCGTCGCTTTGATCGCTGCACTCAGGCTCTCGACTCTCAGGGATAGAAAATGGCTGCTCGGAAGTGTCCATAGCCCCCGGCGATCGGATCGATTTTGGTGGAGGGGAGAACGAGGCAGGAACTTCCGTAACGGCTTCCGGCGGTGGTAGGGTCTCATCATCGAAATTCAATGATCTTGGAAGCATTAGAGACCGAGGAGGCGGTGATGATCGGATATGGGAATATAAACCTTCCACATTTGGATCCGGCACTATAACTTCCGAAGTGTGGCAACGGGGTCTAACATCTTTGCTCATGACAGTACCTTTGAGTCGAGTATCATCGATATCCTCACCAGACGGTTGAGAGTTGGGAACTCTCTCACTGCGTGAGCTGCCACTCCCATCAGATATAACTGTTGCATCATGCGCGTCCAACGGCTGGGATTGGCAAACAACAGGGTGTGCGTTACATAAACTTGCCCGAGGTGTTTGTGGGTCTTTTTCAACATCTAGCACTTGCGACAGTGCTTCATGTGCGACGGTTGTCGGGTTAGAAGACGGCAACAGGCTGGTATCGACATTTTCTTTATCATCATCCCGGTTCATAGGAGCCGAATGAGGATCACAGCCTCGAGGGACACAGGTTTCATCTTCTTGTTCAGTCTCTAGTTCACTCTCAAGGCCGCCTTCTAACTGTGCGATGTTCTCCATAGCTTGGTCCTCAACCGACGGCGGTCCATTCTTAGACCTGGGTTTGGGAGAACATCGCGGGGAAGAGGCATCATATGACTTTTGTTGGGCCCGGCGCGAATTTGGCCGTTGTGGAGCCGTAACAGATTCAAACTGCTTTCTAAGTTCAGTCTCCATATCCTTTTCACGCAATCGACGTTGAAGTGTTTGCTCATCAGCGAAAAAGTCGTCGTCGCTGAGATTATCCGAGGTGTGATGCGAGCCCGAGAGTGTTCTAAATTGATTGGCTAATCTCGATCGTGCCTCTTGAGATTCTTTCATAGACACGTACACGCGTCGTGGTTCAACAATAGCTGAGCCAGGAGCCGGCGAGGTTGTTTGAAGAAGAGGAGAAAACGGCGACGTAGATGTGACCGCGAGACGACTTTGAACAGGTAAATTCGGTGATGGCATATCTGAGGATAACTCCGGCCGCGGCCCGTTCGCCAATGGCGAAGAAGATGCCTGGGTAGCATTGAACAGCTGGCTCAGCGCCATCACTGAGGCTGGTGTCTTGTTGTCTTGTGTAAATGGGTTGGGCTTTAGGGATGGCGTTACAACTGTGGCACTTTGATCAAACGATCCAGCTCTGCGTGGCGGCGATTTAAGAAATCGTTGGGATTCCGGAAATGGTTGGTAGTAAGTCGGCGAGGATTCGCTGTCATTAATACCAGATGCGGGACCTTCTTCGCCAAAGTCGACCTGCAAATCATCGTCCAAATCCACTAGCAGATCCAAGTGACCTGTATCTCCCTCCCCAAGCGTCTTTTGCGTGGTACCGGCATCCTGGTTTTCGTGTCCCTGGCGATCTTCAAGGGCCAACGGCGCGTCTTCTAGGTTGCCTCGCTTCAGAAGGTTGTCATACACAGATTGTGAGACCACCTGAGTATCCCCAGGAGGGGTGTCTGTAGGGGTCATTGTTGATGCTAAAAACTTTGGGATAGTGTGCCAGTTCCCACTGTGTGAAGAGGCCTGTCTGGTCGGATCTGTGATACCATTATGCTGGTAGGAGAAGAGAGGAGCTCCCTCCATGTCAAGGCTTTGCGTGTGGGTAGCCATCTCTGCGGCAACAATGACATCAATTTGCAACGCTCCATGTTTGTGCAATCCATCCGATAAGCCCCTTGGGCCAGCAGCTGTTGTCCGGGCGGCAGGGAGTGGCCCAAGAGGCTCCTGTTCACAGATACGCATGTTAGCTGTAATCTTCCTGAACATGGTCTTCACAAAGGGGCTTTCTGAACACACATCACTAATCCCTAAAGCAGCTTGCTTCAGATATGTGAGATCAAGGCTATCATCCTGGGTTTCTGTTGCCAGAGACATGGCAGCCAATGCTTCGTCTCCTCCACCAAGGTCACAATCGGTAGTGGAGGGTTATCAGTGAGCAGTGTCTGTCTCTTGTGACAGTACAGAGACAAATTGTAATTAAATGTGGGCCTTCAGAAACGCGACTCGTCACGTCAAAATTACTGTATTAGGCTTAGAGTAACGCGAAGTCACATGCATCCAACACCATTCAATATTACCATGTTGGGATAAGCTCAGTGCATCATGCAGAGAAAGTAAGTATAACATGGAGTACACATGCCACAGCTTGAAATTACAGGCAGTATCATTTGAGAGTGGTACGAATAGGAAGCTGAACCTTTGTAGAGTAGGTAAATTGATTTTTGGGTGTAAACTATTACTCATTGCTCTACAACTTGGAGTGTATAGTACTACTCAGTATCCATCTCTCTGTGGTCCAGAGATACTTCTCAATGAGAAACAGGTCATGAAGGAAACAGCACAGGGGTGTCAGATTAACAAGTCAGTTCTAGACCAGGTACATGGCAAGTAGTTTGAAGGGTACATCCACCAAGGCCTGGATATCAAATATCACCGTGCCAAAGGGTTGTAAACAACTATCCTACTTGCGTATTGAATGTGATGCGGGAGAATACGTGTCTCCTCCAATGGGGGGGTTGGGGACACCTTTTGCAGCACCATAGAATACAGGAACTGTCGACAGACCCTTGGATTCCGAAACCCGGCCAGTCAAATCACCATGCAGTGCCCATTGTCCAAGGCGATGGCAAGAGAATACATGATTCTCCAGTTATCACCTTAGGCTTTGCATAGCACTTGCATGAATAGCGAAGGCAGGACGAATGGAATCTCTCGAGAGGCATGAATAGACATGCCTCAATCCCGGCTCCGGTTCGGAACCCAGCGCCTGATACTCATCTCGCGGACAGTATATGTTTTCAGGAGCGACCCAATATCAAGTTCACCAGATCTATCCCGTTGCTCCGGTGTGGGCGGTGGAATCTCCACATAAACTAGGATCAAACTCTTCTTCACCTGGGCCTGTACTCTGTTTATACAATGGAGCCACCACCAGGTATGCGGAAGTTTCTTGGCAACCATTACCCGTCTCTCCTCAGTCTGACTCCAATATGGATGCTCGTACGCGGGAAGCAAGACAACGGCGAACTCTGCATGAGAAAACACGGGACCCCGATTATAAAGGAGAAGGTCAACGCCAAATTTGACTCCTGAGCGAACAACCCATCCAAGAGAGCGAAAATGGTGGTAAGCAACGTAAGAAATCATGAAACGGTCATCCGGCTCAAGGCGCGTGAGCTCGTCGCGCGGCGGGAAATATGAATGCCGACGGAATAGTGACAGAAGGCGAGACGCGGACATCACAGAATTCAGACGGAGATCGTTGACTTGAAGGACACCAAGGCCATAAACAAGGAAAAAGGCTTCTTCATTGGATAATTGGAGATGTTCTTCATCTTCAATTTGCGAGAAATCCCGGTTCTCTGAGCTTTCTTCCAGGATTGTGTCTTTCTCGTACTTCCTAGTATCTACTACTGAAGAGAACCGTACAACTCTGGCTTGACTGACGCTTGATTCCTCAGCATATTCATTCAGCTTGTCAGCTTGTGGCCGCAAATCCGCCTTCTGCGCAGAGTTGAGACTTTCTTTGCCATTCACATGAATATCAGAAGACAGCATATGCTTCGAAGGCTGGTTTTTTACACCGTTATCGGCCTGGCGCGCGGCCGCTTCAACTCGAAGTTGCTCGGCGATGGCTTCTTTCTCTTTCCTTGCTCGTTCCAACTTCCATTCCCGTCGTTCTGTTCTTCTGTTTCCCGTGGCTTCCTCACTGGTATCTACTCCTAGCAAACCCCTCCGCTTCTTCTCACGCTCCAGCCAAGTTGGCTCACTCCTGCTCAGACTTCCTTTGCCAAAGAAGCCCATTTCCCACAGGGCACGGATCGCTTGTGGATCAGTGACATGGACAGACGATGTGGAATCATCGAAATAGGCTGAGTACATCTCATGACGGGGAGGAGAAATAACATAGGTAAGGTAAGACAGTACGATGCTAATAAGTGACAAGGGATTATGGGGTATCAGAGGAGGCAATGGGTGAACAGCTAGAGGGAGCGGGAAGCGATGGATGTGCTTATAATTAGGTCGACGTTGGCGAGACGACCGGACTTTGCCATTTTTCTGTACTTCTGGTTTTGTTGCACCATCACGCCCGGTATCCGGTGCAGTAGCTTTGACTGATGGAGCCATGTTATGGAGTTAGAACTGGCCACAAGAAATCCTAGGGATAGAGATTAGCACTCCGACTCAATAACACATGAAGTGTCAACAAAAAGATCAACTCGGGTAGTGCTATGTTCCTCAGATACCGTTGTAGTCATGAAAGAGCCAGCATTGGTCAACAGCTAGAAATCAGTGCCATTGCCTAGGCTACTAGTGGTGTCATCACCGGAACGAATGGAATAATGCAGCTTCGCCTTGCTAGGAGAAGGGCAAATACTCACAGTGAGATACAAATCATTGAGCTCGATGTCTACGCAAAGAGCTCCGTGCTGCATGATATCATAGGCACGGCGTGGTTGATGCAGCAGCTTAAGTCATTGTAACCAGTCGCGAGAGACCTGGCTTCCTTGTGGCTCAAGGCGGCTTGTGTTTTTGATGAGGAGAAGCTGAGATTTCTTGTGGACAGTTTTTTTTCGAGTGCGTCCGGTGAAACAATTATCCGCTCCGACTCTCAAATCCGAAAAATAATCATCACATCTCGAGGGTTTGATTTGAGGAGCATTTCGCAATCGATCAACGACATTGGTTTCGAACATTACCGTCAAGTGAGCTAGATGTGAACTCTTGGGAGCATATTGCTCAGTCACTAATCCTATATTCTTTTCTAGGATGCATTTGATGTACACTCTCGACGAGCAGGGGAAGCGTGTCTACACCCTTAAGAAAGTGTTGAACGGCCAAGTCACAAAATCCGCGCACCCAGCCAGATTCTCGCCCGATGATAAATATTCCAGGTATACACGTCCTACTTCCAATTTCTAGGCGATGGATTTACTGAACGCCGCAAACTAGACATCGAGTAACCTTGAAAAAGCGATACGGATTGCTACTGACCCAGCAGCCTGGTGAGTGCATTCCCGAACCCCGGTCGCTATCAAGTCGCTAACGTGCATTTTAAATAGAGCCGAAGATGTGAGGGTTCCTTTGATGATAGGCTTTGGCGAATGGCGTTGAATCATACCTGGAGGGCCGGAAAAATCATTCAGCTTGTCTAGCAGTGTCTGCACTACGCGTGGGCATAGATTTATTGCCTGAATATAACTCGTTATACGCTTTTAATCGTTATCATTTCATGACTTTTTATCCCAACATTCGTGACCAGAAATAGCAAAAGAGAACACGGTCATCTCCGTTTCCTCGAATTGACGTTTCGACCACCTCCTACTTTGATTCTTCCTCCAGTTCGGCTTCTCTCTCCAGTCAAAATACCGGGTAGATAGTCTTCATCCATGAGATCTCTTCCTTTTCTAGCTCTCCTCTGCTCGTCGGTGACGGCCCGCACATACTCCTTTTGATCAGGTGCAAGTATCAGCCCTGTCCCCCAACCCCCTTTACCGCCGCCTTCGCCACTCCACTTTCCGCTAGATGTACCTGCCACTGGTTTTGGAATGCTGAACTTGTTGCCCCGAGTGTTCCATTGCATGTTCTTTTTCAAGTGCATTCTGAATTCGCCTGCTGCCGTTGTAGAACAAGAAACACGGGTAAGAGTTGGCTGGCCACATCGCGGGCAGAATTGCCTGGTCATTTCCTTGGTAGTAAAGAAACAACCGTGACAGCGAAGTATGTAAGACTTCAACCGTCTGATGCGCTCCAAGGTGTTGTTTGAGAGGAGATTAAGGTTCATTTGTAGTAACACATTCTGCATGGCGAAATCTGTCGTTATTGTGGCAACTTGCATGGTTTTTGTTTCGGCAGAAGCAGCCGCTTTGGCTGCATCGCGGGCCTGGTGTTTCTTAATGTTAGACGGCGTAATCCAGCCTTCATCTGAATCTGATTCCTCCTCGGCCTGTGAGTTGCCCTCTCTATCTTCTGAGCTATCTTCAGGCGCCACAACCACATTCGGATCGGACGAAGCTGTTTCGGGGGAAGGGAGGTCTGGCTCGGTTGTCTGTTCAACCTGCCGACAGTCTCCCTCCACCACAGTCATTTCTGCAAGCTCATTTGCCATATCTTCTACGGCAGCGTCCACTAACGTAGTGCCTTTATTTTCACCCGAAAGATTCTGTTTTTCCTCCTCTTGTTCTGTCATTTGGTTTCCATCCTGCTCCTTCGAGGGCGGCACCCCATTGAGTCCTTTTTGCCCCGGTACCCTTCTTAGTCTCCAATCGCCTCCATTTCTCTCGCATTCCACCTCATACGCCAGTGCCATTACCTCCAAATCTGTCCGGCTCAGGACCTCGCGATCCCCAGTCTTCCTTGCGAACTCAGACATAATTTTCAAGCTCTCCGGCTTGGGAGATCTTCGTTCGACAAAGGGGAGGTATAGCGTTTCCACTCGTTGGCGCGCATCGGGATCACGGATTTCAGATATAACGGCTGGCGTTGTGAGAAGGACATGGGCTTGCGCAAGCAGGGTGGATATTGGTGGTATGTTCTTGATAAGCGGGCCGGCATCAAGAATAATAGTATGAACAGGCTTCGACAGCCTGGAGGGTTCCTTGGCCTCGGACATGTCGTCTATGTTGTTAGAGCCCCAGGGTTATGTTCTTTCGGAATGTAGCTACTTGCAGCATGAACCTCGAGAATTGATAAGAATTTCGGGTTTGGTGTGTGTGATAAGCTTATCAGGCGCTCTTGGCACAACTAGCTTGCCAAGAGTTAGCCGCTGACCACTTCTTCAAAGTTCAGTTGGCCGTATGAGATTACTCCCTAGCTGATGCTCAAAATGCAGGACAACCCACAGCGTGGCTCATATTCCCTGTTATATTTATACATAACGAGTGTCCTCAGCGATTTAGTATTCCTCGAGATATTGATGGTGGCAACAGATTCGCGGTCACAAGCCAACATCTCTGTCTTCATGAAAATGGTACCCCTTAGAGTTAAGATATATGGGTTGTCACCTTCAACCCACCACTTTACTCTAGAGTCTCAGCCCTTTACAAAGATTAAACTTATCCAGATTGTTGGCGTTGCTACCCATTGCCGTGAGTGCGATCGATACCCTTCGCGACGCTTCCCCAAGAAGACGAAAAGGCATGGCTCCTAGAGTATTTAGCCTAGGAAGCGGCAGAGGAAAAGGAGGCTCAAGGGTGATTGGCGTACCGCTGACTTGGATTGCAACCAAGGCTAGGCTGTGACTGGGTTGAGCGTTGAACTGGAAAGACTCAGTATACCCTAGGCTTGGGCGTTGTGCCGATGCTCTCTGTTAATCAACCTGCAATGCCGCGGTCCTCTGCACTGCCTTGCAAGTTGAGCTGGCGACACGGCGGTATTAAAACTCAAAAGTGTCCGCAGAGTAGGGCGTGGGAAACGATAATTGGATTTCGGCCCTTCCCCTGTCCCCTCATGCAAACTAAAGAATACTGAAGATGACTTTTCAGGCGCGCCAGCGTCTTGGAGAATTCTATTGCGGGAAAGCGTAGTCCGGGCTGGGGTAGTGAAACCATGCCCGCGCTGGGTTCCTCAACTCACTGCATATAAAGTAGAATGCTCACCAATACTATGTGGCCTGTCAGAGCCAATCCGTCTTCGTCTCAGGACACTGTTGCATGGGACACAACTTGATCAGATGTTGGCCTTTGTCGCCTCAGATCCTCTTATCAAAAACATAAAAAAGAACACTTGCCAATCGACAGATGATTCTAAACCCGTCCCCGGGAAGGCTCGAACTTCCAACCTCCTGATTAACAGTCAGACGCGCTAGCCGATTGCGCCACGGAGACCTTGCTGGGAATTTCTGCCAAACTTCATGAAAATTATTCACAATGTCAACCTTAAAACCTTATTTCGGTGTGGAACGGACTTGGCGCCACTTAGCAGTCTCCGGTCTCTTTAATTGAAGCTGATATAGATCTTGATTGCAATATAGTGGCCTTTTTGCAGGTACATACAATGCTTCATCTTGGTAGACATACCGACTGTCAAGAGTTGGCTAAGCGGTTACATGCGAGCTTGCTCTGTTGCTTGGCTCCTTTTTCTTTTCCTTCATTACATCCGCACAGCCTAGAATTCATTCTACCTCCGTATGCTTAAAGGGTATCCCGGAGCTCACTTTCTCGATTGACTCGTAGTTCTACATTGCCAGCGCGGCGCTCTCAGTCAAGATGGGCCCAATAATGTCAGCTAAACGCTCAAGAGGCAGCAATTAGCTATGTAGGGCTTCTAGAAACAGCATACTATTCACACATCCGGATAAGGCCCCTGATTAGGCCTAGCACAACTTGTGCTTTTGCCCGCTGTTGTTGCACCTGTAGTTAATTGACGCCATCCCCCCGCCGTTTCCATCATTTCGCTCGATCGTCCTTTCTTACTCCCTCACTCCGCTTCACCCGAGACTTGATGATGGTATTCAGCACCATAACCCCTGTCGTGCCAAACACTCAGGAGAATGGTTGTGGGAAGATTTCCCGCCGAAATGCCCCCGAGATAGGCGAGAGCATAGAGTGTATTAAAGTGGACGGGCAACAGGAAAATTTTTTTTTTTTTTTTTTTTTTTTTTTTTTTTTTTTTTTTTTTTTTTTTTTTTTTTTTTTTTTTTTTTTTTTTTTTTTTTTTTTTTTTTTTTTTTTTTTTTTTTTTTTTTTTTTTTTTTTTTTTTTTTTTTTTTTTTTTTTTTTTTTTTTTTTTTTTTTTTTTTTTTTTTTTTTTTTTTTTTTTTTTTTTTTTTTTTTTTTTTTTTTTTTTTTTTTTTTTTTTTTTTTTTTTTTTTTTTTTTTTTTTTTTTTTTTTTTTTTTTTTTTTTTTTTTTTTTTTTTTTTTTTTTTTTTTTTTTTTTTTTTTTTTTTTTTTTTTTTTTTTTTTTTTTTTTTTTTTTTTTTTTTTTTTTTTTTTTTTTTTTTTTTTTTTTTTTTTTTTTTTTTTTTTTTTTTTTTTTTTTTTTTTTTTTTTTTTTTTTTTTTTTTTTTTTTTTTTTTTTTTTTTTTTTTTTTTTTTTTTTTTTTTTTTTTTTTTTTTTTTTTTTTTTTTTTTTTTTTTTTTTTTTTTTTTTTTTTTTTTTTTTTTTTTTTTTTTTTTTTTTTTTTTTTTTTTTTTTTTTTTTTTTTTTTTTTTTTTTTTTTTTTTTTTTTTTTTTTTTTTTTTTTTTTTTTTTTTTTTTTTTTTTTTTTTTTTTTTTTTTTTTTTTTTTTTTTTTTTTTTTTTTTTTTTTTTTTTTTTTTTTTTTTTTTTTTTTTTTTTTTTTTGCTGGCTGCTCGTGGCAGTGCTTTAGCGCCAACACCGCGACCATCCCCTCCTTGTGTTTTCCAAGCAGATGTTGAATCAAAATTGACACCAGCCATTCTAAGCATGGGCGCGGAGATTGAGTGATTGGTTCCGGTTCTCTTGAACTAGGTCTCTTCAACTAACATGCCCACACTTAGAGCCTCAGTAATTTCCCCCTGTTCTGCTGTTCTCTTCTATTCTCTCCCATCTGTGATGCAGTCTCCTTAATAAAGAAATAGATAAGTAGACATGTTGTTATATTCTGAATGCTGTGCTGGTTGATTATGGGTTTGAAGGACAGTGGCATGACGGCGGCCCCACAGCTTTGTATTTCGAAAACAGTGTTTTCAACGGGTATGGAGTGCTGAGCAGTTGAGGGCTCCATGACCTTCCTGCTGAGCACTGGCTTCGGGCAGAGCCACGGCGCAATATCATTTCTGCAATTTTGGGTAAATTGACGAACAAGGTTGCAAACGCCCTTAATTGTTTTATTTCGTCTGAAAGCCGTCCTTCGAAGCTGTATGTTGGCATTTGGCCTTGTGCTTTTTGTAATGAGCGACCTGACACGTCCGTCCGCAATACATAACTGCTCTGCATCTCCCACACATCATCAACTGCACAGAGTCCTTTCCGCAGTTCGCGCATCGCGCCGGTGCCGATGACGAACCCTTCTCATTTCCACTTCCACTTTCCACTGCCGCTAACATATCCTCCGCTCGCTTTCTCGCCGATCTCAACACCCGCTGTTCGCCCAAGCTGACGTGCGCCGCCGCCCATGCATTCCCTCCCGAAGGATAGACGCCCTCCGCAAGACGTTTCTCTAACTCTTCCAGTTGAGCTCCGAAACTATCTAGAAGGCCCCCGAATGATTCTATCAGAGAGTGCAGAACTTCCACTTCGTTCGAATAGCTGATTTTCCCGTATTTAGGATCAATTTGCTGAAGCACTATGGTGTTGAGATCCGATTCGTCTGATCGCTGAATACGGAGGTATTGAAGGACATTTTTCGGGAGCGGATCAGTGAGAGTAAGGGAGATGGTAGAGGTCGAATCGAGTCCAGCTGATCCCCAGAGATTACGCTTTTGCTCATAGAGTGGCGCCATCGGGTGCGTTTCAAGAACGAGTTCATAGCTGTCGTTAGAATTATCGGGTATGACGAAACCATAGAGACGTAAAAGGCGATTGTTTGGAATAGACCCGTAATAGATAAACACCTGAAAGAATACTCCCCAAATAAGCGCATAAATTGATAACATCAGGAAGCAAGACGAACATACCTGATCTCCGGCTTCGTAGTCTTTCCCCGCAAGGATAGAGAGGTTTCCAGACAAGGGATCGTAGGCATGACACTGCTTAACGTCGGATGAGTGGTTTAACATATCCGCGAAGGGTGCCAAAAGTCGAATCGATTTTCCATCAGGCAGTGCAAAATCCATGGCACGACTCCACACGGTGCAAAGTGCCCACTTGTACTAAAAGGGCGGAAAAAAGCGTTAGTTGTCGATTCACAATATCGGTCACACGCGTATAATACCTACATCTTCGATGGTGAACTTGCTGAGTGGAAAAAGATCTCGATGCCGGATAAGCAGTCGCACGACTAATTCCTTGTAATCATTCTGGATGCATCGCCCCAGCTGCTTCGTGAGGGCGTATAGTGAAGTTCCAGCGCAAACTTCCAGCTCATCCTCCGTAAAAAAGATACTTGAAGAGTAGCTCTTAGGTAGCGCCGTCAAATGGCTTCGCAGACCATCGTATCCTGACTCGCGCGATCGGACAAAAAGAAGGTAAGTAGCCAAGGTGTCGTCAACAGACAAAGGCGGCCGAGCAGAGCGAAGGGCTGGTCCAAGAAGAGGATCAGCATATGCGTGTTCGACTGTCCAGAGAACGCCAGATGGAATGGTGAGAATCCTTTCTCCTTCCTTGAAACCCCGCAACGTTTTGACACCGCGCCCAATGACCGGGAAATCGGCAAGCTCCAGGGCATCCAAGCCTACCGCTCCGGACTGTTTCAGCCAGCCTTCCATGGAATTGGATCAGAGAGAGCGTGAGTGAAGAAGCAACAGGTCAGGCCTCGCTTTTCGTTGTGGGGGGGTTTTTGGACTTTTCGTTCCAAAAATAGCAAAACCCCGCAAATTGGGCGAAAAAAAAAAGGTGGGTCAAAATCTTTTGTGATAGTTACAATTTATCTCGTTCGAACGAGCTAACTAGGTACCCGCTCCCGTTAGGAACCTTAACTTATAGAGCTGACAGTAAGTTAAAATAGGCTTCCTAAACTGCTAGTCAACCATACTCACCTCTGCTGTATGGCAGAACCTAGATACTGCGCCGGAGCCAGAACTAAGAGGCTTGTTGAGGCTACCAACGCCGCCTTCACTCATGTCTGGCTCAGATATTGTTGCCACGCTGAACCTCCTCATCAAGCTCGGGTCAGAAATCAAGACCCGACTTGGCTCGTTCAACCAAGCTGCCGAGGACCTTCAGCTGCTGACCACCAGCCTTATACTTTTGTTGAAGGTTTTCGAGAATCCCATGAACGAGGACATCATCAAGACCCATGGGTCGGAGTTTGTGAATATTCTGGATATCCTGCAAAGCATTGCACATACATGCACAAAATGCGCAAAGGTCCTGGACATTGACATTGACCTTGCTGGAACAATAACTTCGAGTAAGAGCCTAGTGGCGCGTGGCAAGAAATATGTCCAGCGGATACGGGCTTTCAACAGGTTACCTGAGCTTCTCGCTGAAATTAAACGCAAGGCCGAACAACTTGAAAAGGTATACAGCGCAGTGTGTGTTACAATTCTCAACGACATCAGAGAACAAAAGAAACCGACCAGTGGAAGGGGAGCTATTGAATCCAGCCGCGTCGTTAAAACACAATTTCTATATAAAAACATGCTCGGCCATGACCTCACGGATTTGGCTAGTATCGACCAGATGGTGGGAAACCTCATGAGGGAATGCAAACACCTTCATCAACGACTCCAGGAGGCTACTCTATTTCCCGACACGTCAGCTATTAAAGATTATCAAACGCTGAACCCAGAAGGAGCATCATTTTGGAAGGATAGATTTCAAAAGAATGAACTCAGCGCCTCGGCTCTTCGCTATGAGGTAAGGACGCCCAAAGCGTTTCCCTTATTTCTGAATATCACCGCATAATGCTGACATATCGCTTTCTTGACAGACATTATACGTTTCTTGGGCACGCTTCGTCCATGAGGTAGAAACGTCTTTTATTCTCAAAAAGATACCGACTGGCATTTTTCGAAATGGAAACATCGACCTCCTTCACAAGCACGGATCTCACTATTACATCAATCAAGGCGGCACGCGTCGTCTTTCCACCATCCGGCCTCTCTGGCTTCCGGCTCTTCGGTTTGCTCTCGACCCACTGCACAAGGGTTACGTTAAGCCTCGGGACTATTTCAACCTTCTTCACGACTTCTCCTTATCCAAGACACTTAGAAGATTGGTCCTCGAAAGCGCAGGCTACGGTACACTTGTTGAATGTGAAAGGGCATCCGGCGATCTTCCCTTCCCGGCGGCAATTGAATCCCCTTCCGATCACGTCGGCTGGATCTCCGCTCAAATCGTTGCCGTTCCAACACCCGATGAACTTGGAATTGTTACCGAGCGGGAGGTCATGGAATCAAGCAGTGACGATCTCTTTGCTTACTTCAATGATGTTTCTCAAGACGTTCACGTTTACGTTCGCTACCTTCAGACCGGACAAATCGAGCGTAAGAATCTCTCAAAGCAAGTTCGTCCGATCGGTGGCATTTCTATTGGTGCTGCATTGTCTATCCGGCATGAGCTGGAAACAGGCGATCATGCATGGAGCTGCGACCTTTACATCACCGAGTTCAAGGCATGTTACGGGGGCCAGTACGTTATTACGGCAGGCGTGGGTTCAACTTCTATTATGTTTTCCACGAGGCCTCTCAAGACTTCCTTCGATAAGATGTTACGCGACGATGACAACTCCTCAACTTCTACCATACCGGAGTTTGACTGTATGCTTCTGGGGCCGTCGAAGGTATTCATTAACCCACCGAAAGTTGGCGAAAAGGTACAGGTATGTACTATTTCAGCCAGAGTACCGTGAAGTATGTACATCTACCGGGCTAAGTTTCTCATTCCGTGATTTGGCCAGATCGAGTACGACGGATTTTGGCATGATTCGAGAGTGACGGTAGTGGACGGCGATGAGATAGAGTATGTCGACTGGGACAGTTTACCGGAGCAAGTCCCGACAAACATTACAGAGGTTCAGGACGACAGTAACGGGGATAAGGAAGAAAGCGGTAGCCTTCTTTTTTCGGAAGAGCAGTTGACACAACTTGGAAAGGGCACGCGGCGGCTGTGGCGACCATGGCAGAAAGGCATCAGAAGGTACAGCGTCCGGCCTTACCGCTGCTTCCATATCGGCGATTTTGTCGAGGCACCCGTCATGTATCCGGATTTCCGATCCCACTATCATGTTACCGACAACTCGCAGCTCTACCTTCCTGCTCGAATTGTTGACGTCCAAGGTGACCAATATGTGATTGAATTCAGTCCGGCGCTTTCGGCCCATGAATGGTGGCCAGGAAGGATGCCTAAGGGCAAACAAGTGGACCTAGTGCCGGGGTCAGGCATAAAGGTAGAAAACCCGTTCGACTTTAATCGCCTGACGGTAGGCATGGAAAAAGTACGTCCTTTCTCTGCGGGGCCGCGACCGGTTTTGGGTCGTCAGTCAACCACGCCGTCTGGATGGAATTCATTTCAGGGGGTTCACCTCCGCAATCTTGAAGATCTTATGGAGCGGAGTCTTTGGAACGACGACCAAGGGGGTCAGCAAACCGGTGGCCAGAGGGACCGAAACCATCTGTGAATGAGGAATAAATGCATCGTACTTCTGAGAAGCTGGTCAATGTATTATCTCCAGAAGAAGCAATTAGACTTCCGCCACGACGGGCCGGAACCGACACACAGGCTCGATCGGGTGGCCCATTTCGCGCCCGGCCCAAACCCGGCCCAAAACTGTCATGGTTCTACGAGGCCGTCATTGAGATGGCTCGTAGGAAGGTAATACTTTAGGAAGTGATCAGGGACTTGTTGTTCTCACGAAACCTTGGCCCGATGGCAACATGTATCCAACACCCTCTATTCCATCTTTCAACCGAGCATGAAGGTAGGTCTCTTTTTGCCAAATATCTTCAAATTTAATCTCAATTGAATGGATATACAGGTGCTTCTATGCCCTCAGATCTCTTTTTTATGAGCATGGTGCTCTCAAACTTCGCAGGTTTCATGATCTTCTCAGTCTTCAAGCTTCATGATCTCCTGGAAATTCTTAAGATAATGAGCGTCTTTATATATATGAGCAAATCCACTTTCAGCTTGTCTGTCGCCGGGAGTTTTGAGTTGGATATCTACGTGATTAATCTTCGGGTGTTAAAGATGACTCCTTGACCAGTTCATTGTGTCGTTCTCCTGGAAGACGTCGACGCCGCTGGCACGACGCGTGCCGAGAAACTCCTGAAAGATCCAGCTTGATTACGACAGACTCTCCAAAGAATAACAGGGTAGAGACGTTATCCCTGTCTGGCCTTCTCAATGCTCTGGATGGAGTATCATCCCAGGAAGGTCAAGTGCTGATTATAACCATCAATTACATTAAACGCCTGGACAAGGTACAAGTACAGCCGGGCGAGAACGGTGTTTTTCCAGCTCGCTAACAAGGACATGAGTTTCCGCATTTTTTGCAACCAGACAAACTCCTCTGGACTTCGCGCGGTAACTGTTGGGATACTAGATATCATCCGTCGACCTTTGATCAACATCAGAAAGCCTTTACTTTTTCAAGCTAGGAACTTTTGACTGACTTACCACATTAAATCCGCTCCCATTATATTCTTGGATTGAAATTCCGAGTCCTACTCAAAATTTCAAGTCGCACTTGCTTTGGGCATCTCATGTATGATGTCATCACCATGCTTGGAAAGCCTGTTGCCCAGCCAAGTCTCCGTGGCGCAATCGGCTAGCGCGTCTGACTGTTAATCAGGAGGTTGGAAGTTCGAGCCTTCCCGGGGACGAAAGAAATCTTTTTTTCTGTTTTTTTCTTGGGATTCCCCATACAATAACTAATCATTCGCAGTACTTAACAATTATGCTCTCTTACATCCAGATAATAATATATGCTACTTAATTCAAGCTTTCAAATTATTATTTTAAACATCCTCCAGGCTCCTAGTGAAGATTCCATAGGCTACTTATGCTCCGCTAAGAAAATCCAGTGAAACCATTTCACTAATGCCCCATCCCTTTATGAAAATCTCGGGCCCATCTGGTCCTCAGTTTCATGAGATGGGACAGGATGGGGATGTGAGCGAGACCCGCTCATGCAAGATTGAAACGCGGTTTCCCATCTCGGCCTCATTGTCAGTTTTACATGTGGCCCTTGTTGTCTGTTTTGTGCCTCTTCCCAGGCTGTTCTTTATAACCTTCAAATTGTGATATCTATATTTGATTGACCATAGTATATCCGGCTGCTTGGAGTAGCATGTAGCAGGGTCAAATCCAATATCATCGAGCACTGTTTTCCAGCTACTGTTCTTGAAGCGCCCATCGTGTGAATTGAAGGGCCAGTGCGCTTCTAACAATGATTCCTCTTCTCACAATATTTGCATTGTGCCTTATCATGACATAATTTGGCTTCGCTTTAGCAGCCTGAAGGGGTTTGTGGATATGTAATTGTAGCCAATACAGCTCGAAGCAACTGCGTTTGGTGATCTGTCACGCTCTTCGGCGGAGCAATGAAGCATAAACTCTTTTCACTCTTCTGGAGCAATTTGAGCGCCTGTGTGATTACCCGCCTCCATGCTTGGGTGACTAGGGCGAAGAAATGTGCCTACCTCACGCGCATATATCTCCATGATAGAGAATAACTTCTTTTCTAGCGCAGAGCATCACAGAAATGTAGTATGCTAAGCTACAGACTCGTCTGCAGGTCAAATGTCGAAAATCGAAGCAGCTTCCAAGGCATAGCTAGGCCAACACAGGATCTTGTTGTGTTCCCCGAGTTGCTGGAGTATGAGTCTCTTCAGTGGATTGGAAGAATTTACTATCGTGGCAGGCAGGTACCATTGCACCATTCTCTCAGATTGCGACGCCTTCTCGGGGCGGCGCGAGATGTAAGGTTTCTTGAAGGAGCCATAGTACGGAGAATTTAGTAGGTTCCATATAATCGAGTCCTTCCGACTCCGTTCGACATCCAAAAAAAGAAGAAAACTACTCCGTATCTCAATCGACATAACCTTGAAACTAACACTAAAATGTGAGGTCTCGTTTTAGCAACAAAAGATTTTCAAGGAATAACAAAAAAGTATATATAAGGCCGTCCCCGGGAAGGCTCGAACTTCCAACCTCCTGATTAACAGTCAGACGCGCTAGCCGATTGCGCCACGGAGACTTCGCTGGATTAACACGAGTCATTAGGTTTATAAGTGCCTTGCCCGTACAGAGCCATACAAGATCGTGGTTGACAGAAGACACCTCGAGACAAATGCTGCACATGTAACTACCGTGATGTCGACCTAACTATAAATATAGGATTCACACCTTTGTCTCGACAACAGCATTTACAGGGTGGGAGATACAATGACGCACGCTAGGAAATTGGTTACTGCTATCTAGTAGGCTTCTTTTCTGATTTATTAAGCCATACCGTGTACACTGAGTAGCTTGGGCCCAATTCATTCAGGACGTCAATTTCAAACTTGCGAATGGACACTTCAATTTGCTGGCTAGACTTTAGCTCAAAAGTCTCCTACCGAGAAGTTATTGGACTGATAGACGACGTGTTATTGAAGCTGGACCTACTCTGTAGGTAGCATCTGATTCGTTGGACCTGCGCTCTCTAACATTGCCTGAGAAAAGTAAGGGACAACGAAGATACGAGATCTCTATTGAGCATATACATTTATGTTATGTCTAGACTATCTATCTCTAGATACTACTGTACCAACTAATATCCAAGCATTACGTGCCGCCAAAGCTTGACTTGCGCGACCAACCCAAAAGAGCAGCAGATTTCACCAGCGAAATCACAATCATAACCGAAAATAGAGTCTACTTCGTAGCAGGGCCCAATTAACCCAGGTCTCAATCTAAAAGTTGCGGAACTCCTTATCGACCTCCTCGAAATGATCGAAAAAGCCCGTGAACAATTTCACGCCAAGTCCGGGGTCCAAGCTTCCTGTAGTTGCCCGAATGCTGTGCATGCTCAGCTGCGGGATGCCGCAGTCAATCGCCCTCATCCCGATCCGAGCGCTAGTCATTGGACCAATAGTCCCTCCACTCCGGCTGTCATTCCTGATCTGGAAAACTTGAAGTTTAGAGCCACATTTATCTGCAACACGCTGGAGAAGCGCTGTGCTGATACTATCTGTAGTCATATGCCCATTGGGATCGGCGCTAACAACAACACCGATGTTAAGTCGGGGGGCATGATTCTCCAAGTACTGGCCTAGAAAATTCGGGTTAACGGCGTGGACAACATCGGAGGACACGAGGAAGCTGTTTGCGACGGTTTGTGAGAGGAGATTCGGTCCGTAATTCGGCGCAAAGGCTTCAACAATCCGCTCAATGACGCTGCTCATGTAGTTGGATCGGGCGCCTTGACGAAGCAAGCTCCCAATCTCTTCATTGTCAAACATGCCTACCATCTTGACAATCCCAGTTGAACTCTCGTCGGACGTAGCCAAAAGAGCTTCAAAAGCGCTGAAGCAACATAGCTTGTCATCGATTCGGCCAGCAAAAATAAATTCTTTGTCAAGACCACCAAGCTGGGCGGGCTGGATATCGAACAGCTCCAGTTCCCAGTTGATAATCGTGCTGTAATCGGAGATACCCAGCTCCTTACTGATAGCTTTAACCAACCTCTCCGGTTGTGTTGAAGCAAATGTCCCCTTCTCAATCCCGCCACCAACAACTTTCGCATCCTCACCCAGAATGTCCGAGTTATCGATACCAATCACAGGAACCGCCTGCGTCTCAGGATTGAAAGGACCTTGAGACGGAGCTCCAAAATGCACCGCGAGAGTCGGCACCCGCGCAATCGGCCACCCCAGCTTGACCAGTTTCGACTCAACCACTCCAGTGTCGGGATCCCGAACCAGCACGCGTCCGCCAATCCCCAAGTCACGATCCCACCACGTAGAGCTCAAGCCACCTGCATACGGAGCAACGCCGAGCTGGACGAATCCCGCCTTCGTAGGCAATTTGGAGACAGGCTTGAGCTTCGCACAGACGGCGTCGATGTGTCCCGCAATCACCCCGATTCCATTCCCGGACTCGTAATCGCGGCCGATCGTAAATGCGATTAGGGCACTGTCATTTCGAGTGCAGTAGTATTTGCCGCCAGGCTTCAGCTGCGAGGCCCAGGTGTCCCGCTCTGAGAGTTTTGTGAAGCCGTGATCCTCGAGCCGGCGGGAGAATGCTGCTACTGCGTGGAAAATAGTCGGATTCTCGGTCATGAACTCACAGTAGGGTTTGGTGTATGATTCTGCTGAGATGGAGGACGCCTTGGTGTCGGGGCGATGACGGCATTGTTCGGCTGGGCCGGGACGATGGGGAAGATCGATTTCAGATTTGCGAGGGAGAAGTTTCTTCGTCATGGCTTCGTATTGGTATCTGAAGATGATGATTATAGCGAAACGGATTCTAGAAGGATTTAGATGATCAGTGAGCTGTTGAGGTGGTTGTTGATAGTAATATTACCTGGTTCGATCAAGTTCGTGTTCCTGGGTTGGGTTTCAAGGTTGAGCCCGCGGGTGGTCAAGTGCTGGCGGCGGCTGAATCCACCATCGCCAGGGGCCCTGGTTGCCGGAGAAACGCGTGGCAACTCCTTCATGCTCGTATTCGAAAGCCATTCAATGGTCCTGCCAGCGGCTGCGATTTCGATGTCTGGTGTTCAGGAATGAGCTGTTCCTCAACGGCATGTTCTCAGATGAAAACCAGGTAATAGCCCTAAGACATAGGATTACTACGTGAATATCACGGTTCCTGAACTGAAAACAGCTGCACTCCGAACTTTGGGCTGAGTACGAAATTTTTGAACTTCAGGTTTATTGCACGGTCATCAGGGACATTCTTCGTACATACAGACATACATACATCATATATCATGTTAGGTCATAGCCCAGTTCATTAAACCCATCGGAAGGCTGCTCGGGACTTCTGGGGGATAATTCAGGTAGATATGAAGCTGATAACCGTCTCAAACCGTTTAATTCCCCTCTAGACTCGAACCTGAAACAGCATTCCAGTTTACCTTTCCATCACGACAGTTCGTGATGATTTCGGGTCCAACCACGCGAGCGACTTCACGTCCCGATCTCGACACAACGATAGTAACTCGCCCGTATCTCCCCATAAAAGGAACGCTAAAGTGATTTACGCCGGGAGCGCTTGCTTTTAATGACGTTGGTGCCGAATTACCAATTTGGACACTGACATCACTGGGTGCAAGCGCTAGAACGGAAACGAAAATTTTGTCTTGAGAAAGCAATGCTGGGTCCAGAGCCGGCTGGCCCATGCCTGGGTTATTGCCTGTGGTCCCGCCCGCACTCCCAGCATCGGAAGGGTTGCGGCGGTACCAATAAGATATGATGTCTTTCTTGACAGAAACCTCGAATCGAGAGCAAAGTCTCCTGCTTAGTTTTCCGGACTTGTACCGATCGATATAGTCGGGCAGGAGAGCGCGCCATCCATCATGAGTCGTATCATCGACATACCACTCGGCACCTCTGGGAATTCCATTCTTGTATATAGGGCCAATGTAGTGAGACTCGCCATAGTCATTCCATGTAATGATCTAATGATGCTGTTAGCGCACACAATCTTGCACATGCGTCGGCTGGGCTCACCTGAACTAGCGCTGGTTGCAACCGGATTGCCTGCTCCCAGCGTTCATGCCATAAATCATCACCACGCCACAGCCAATTCTTTCCCCACTGAGGAAGGTTGGTGTAGAACCAAGGCGAAATTGGCATCATGTACGGTCGGTTGCTGATTGCATTCATCCATTCTTTATCGGAATCAGCCGTTTTGGACCGAGCGCCGACGGGCCAGGCATCCCAACTAAAAGCTCCATCGACAGTGTCGAGGACCTTTTTAAACCCTTGCGGTCCAAGACTTGTCCATGAGGGCATGAAAAAGCAGCTGGTCGCTTTTCTGATAGATGGCCAGTCATTCGCATTGTTAGCACCTTCGAATGTTGAAGCCAGTGGTCGGTTATTGTACTTGAACTGTGCAGGGTGACCTTTGTAGGCGTTAATCAATTTGATCACGCGGTCAGATGGCCACGGGCCCCCGGAAGCATAATCGAAGGACAAGAATAATGTGAAACCCCCCATTTCTCCAGCCGCTTTGTACGTTTTCTGTAGTACGTCGTCTGTGTAATCATCTTGAGGTGCAATATTGAGAGCGAAGCCGTCAATATGCGCCTCTTTGGCAAGTTTGATGTCGGATTTCCATTGATCCAGTGTCATGGATGCAGCATTTCCGACCTTCACTTAGTATTAGGAATAGCACACTCTCAACCCAGTGACATGCACTCACAATGAAATGGGCAAAAACAGATCGAGGCTCATTTGCGACCACCGAGGTTATTGCAGTAGCTAAAGAGAGTAAATATTTGATATGCATGGTGCACAGAACCTGGCAAACTCAAAGGAATGAAAAAAGAGAGCTCATCAAACAGAAAGGAGAGGAAGGTGGACCGCAAACTCATTCAAACAGCACAGCTGTTCGAGATAAGGGCCATCAATTGGTTCAAGAGCAGCGATTGACGGAGCCGAATCAACAACTCTTACGTTGACAGAAGGACATAAGAGACGGAAACAAACCGTCTCTTTATAGATGATATGGAGATGGAGGGACTCCAACCCCCTTCCATCAACGGAACCTAAAAACGAACGTCACCAACACCAGAGCGTCGTCCTGAAAGAAGATAATTGGTGCTATGCGGGGTCCCCAACGGAGAGGTGGCAAGAGGAGGGAAAGAAAACGGGTCCATATCAAATTATCACGGATGAAACACTTTGCTAGAAGCAAAAACAAGTCAAAATGACTCGGCTCCAGTATATGGTCGATGTTCGGGGGCCATGTGTTGGGGGCGGGTATTGGGAGCATCTTGTGGAAGGAAGCGGCTGCAGATGGCTCGACTGTATCTTGGACCCATAGATAACCAACATGGAGTGGAGAAATGAAAATTTTTGGTATCAAATAAGGATAATAACTGGCTGGAAAGGAGAATAATATTATTTCGTTATGAAACAAGTCGAGTTGATCATTGGAAACCGCTCAGGGACTGGAGGCTTTTCAACATACAGGGCAACATTCTCGCACGGCAATAGATGTATATTGCTCGGTGCCACCTTCTGGCGCCTATTGATATCGTACTCTTCATGGAAAAATTCAAACTGCTTCCGAGTCTGGGCTATATTATAGCTGCCGTTGTTTCAGAGAAGCAGGGGCAGTCGAAACGACGACTACCCCCTGGGGACCAGGCCGTTGTGGGCCCCCACGCAATACAGGCGTTTTAGGGAACCGTGGGAGCACTGTCGGCTCAGTTCACTGTAGCTTGCAAAGAACCGGGTGGCTGGTCGGTATCACTTGAATATGGAACGGGATAAAGCAAATGGAGTCTAGCCAGGAGAAGTCTGGAGGCATCCCGAGAACCCCTGAGGGTGGAAGGGTCTTTAAGATCACTCTTCGCTCTCTTCAGGCACTCAAGCACTGTCTATCCGGAACCCTAGCTATCTGCCAAGCCTCTAACCCATTCACAGGGCTCTGGCAGGCTTGTGGCCAAAGATCCCCTGCGCCCAAGCCCTTTAAGAAAGGCCAGGGCACCCGTACACGGAGATTTTCCGCAAGGCAGTATTGTACTAGCATTCAGCACGTTGCTCAGGAACAAAATAATGGGGTCATATCACCACTGATAGATATTTAGTAACCATCAACAAAGGGATTTTGTACAAATGCGTAACTTTGGCGAGTTGCTCGAATCCACTTGAGAACTACTTCCTGTGACTGTGCGTTCCGTGGAACGAGTTTGTTTGAAACACAGGCAAAACAGCCATACGCTAACCCCAATGGGCATAGTGAGCAGCTACCTGCTCAACCCTAAGTCGACATCCACCCGACTCGACAAGAACTTCATCGCGACCGCCATCGACATTTCTTCCACGATGAAGACAAAGAAATGACCCCGGTACCTTCTCGGCCCAGAAAACCGCTTTGTCTTAGCATGTGTTCGTTATGTGGTGCGGGCTTCTGGAAGCCCACGCTCGTCTGGGGCTGTGGCGCGAATCGCATCTCAGGATCTCGAAGGACTGGACATTGGAGTTTGGATTCAAGTAGCAATTGACCATGTGCATATCCTGGGCCGCAGCGATTGTCTAGGCCCAGCCCCAGCCGCTTATGGCCTCCCCGCAAAAGTCTTCCTTATCCTGGACGGCTGGGTTCCGAAAATGAAGCCACAGCGTGAAAAGCGCCTTTGGGACGTTCATCTATTCAGGAGACCATCGTGCGCTCGACTCTTGACTTATTCCCAGAGAGCTGTAAAAGGCAGCTGTGTGCAAAATTGACCCCATGCGCTTTTGCTAGCCCACGTCCTTACCCCCAGTTTTATCATTCGGTAGAACCGTACAACTTCTAGAAGCTTTGCGGCTTGAAGAATCCCTCGGTTCGCTTTCTTCTGTCTGTCTCGTGGCTGGCCCCTTCTTGCTTTTGTTAAAGGCGGAGCGGAAATTAATGCTACTGCTTAGGTGACCCGAGACCAAACCGTTATAGGAGTAGGTCTGTCCAACACTGTAGAGGTTAGGATCTTTGTTTTTAGCTGCGTTGGGTTCCAGGTGCGTCAATATTTTGCTCATTGTTTTTGATTTGCTAAGGAACAAGATGGCTACCTGGAGCCCATGGGTGCTTTAACCCCGTCTAAGTATCAGCTGCAAGCCAGGTTATCATTACTAGGTAGACTGGAACGCAGCTACTGATGTCCCTAACTCACCTAAAAACAGGAAAGGAAGTAAGAAAAGCGGAGGAAGGGAGAAATACAGATGACACACTCTTTTCAACCTATACATTACTGATGACCCAGACGATTCGCACCTGGTTGGTTCTGCCATAAGGTAAAGCAACGCAACGTACAACTCGTATTCAGATCATTAAACCCCGAGTACGGAGCCCGATATCTAGGTTATTCTCCACGGCATCGCTCCTTCGGCGTGTTCCGAAATGACCCTTCCTTTTGATGCCGAAATGCGTCCATGAGCAAGCGAGATTATATTCTTCCATTCTGTAAGACCACTGACTATTTGACAGTTTTTGCTGAGAGCAAAAGCGGAATCGAGTATGGTCGAACAGGCCTCGGCATCGTGGATAGAGTAATATAGGGGACCTGTTGCTCATGTGTGCTTAATGACCCGTTTCAGTTTTCTGATATCCTCTCTTAACGCCTTTATACCGCCAGCTTGCGTCCCATGTCGGCTCAGCTCTTCCTGACCCATCACAATCTCCATCAGCCTGGGTAAGACGAGCGGGTGTAACGTCTTTTCTTCAACTCTCTGTGCACTGCTACCTTGAGTCGTGCGTCCCAGCATAGTTCCAATGCAATCCAGCATGCGCACAACTACCTGCACCAAAACCAGAATTTGAAGGTTTTGATCGCCCTGGAGTGACACACCACTGATTTGTATATCTGAAAGTGCAATGGATACTGCCCTGTGATTCAGTGCAACAAGACAAAGGCGGATGTTGGAAAACACAGCTCGGCACAGTCGAACAAGGTTGATGTAGCACATGAGCACTGAAAGGGATGTCGGAACGTCCAGCTGGTGCCGTCGAACCTGGCTTGTGCTACTTTCGCCACTTTCAGGGACATTGATCATAATAGGCAATAAAGAATCGTCGGAAGACGAAGGTGATATCGATACTGTGCCCAGTGAATGAGCACTTCCTAAAGGGCTTTCTTCGTGCATCTCGGCTCCCTGCATATTCGGTCTTGAAGTGTCCGAATTTGGCTCATATATTGATCGAGCATTCTGGATGTTCACAAAATTTTGCAGCAGATCTTGAAACTCCTGAAGCCCACGGATTACTTGGGCGATGGGGAGTGCGGGCTGTGACGGAGGAGTTCCCATTGAATCGTGTTCGTTAGCAGAGGAATCGCTGCTTCTTTCGAATTTCAGCTGTTGGTTCACGTCCATATTCAGCTTTGCCAGCCGTTCGAGCGATTCCTGGTACAGGTCTTGTGCTTCAATCATAATAACTTCCCCATGTCCAACGGCTGGTCTCGTATCCAGATGCGTAAAGTCATTGACAATGCTCTGATATCCAGAGTCGGACACAAGGTTCGGGCTTGGGGAAGACTGGGGCCCGTGGTGTATCATGCTTGTCCCAAGGTCGCTGTCTCCGTTTGGCCCCAGGGAAGACTTGAAGAAATCATATTTCTCTACAAGCGGTGGGATAGTCATCTCAACCGTGTTGTAGTTGAGCCAAGACATTGGATCTGCTTCAACATCATTGGTTTGCTCTTCCATCAGGAAAGGAAACGGGACGAATTCCGCTTCCTGCATTTCCTGCACATCTGTAGAAGGCAGATGG
The DNA here is from genome assembly GCA_001430955.1 of Chrysosporium queenslandicum. Lineage (NCBI taxonomy): Eukaryota > Fungi > Ascomycota > Eurotiomycetes > Onygenales > Onygenaceae > Chrysosporium > Chrysosporium queenslandicum. The sequence goes on along the minus strand of LJPI01001282.1, from coordinate 83,409 downwards.
GAGGTGAAGGCTGGTCGCTGGAGCCCGGGAGTCGACCCATCATGTGTGGGCGAGCTACAGCGAGTGCCGATATTACTTATTTTCCCGGAAGTAGCTCCATAATCTGTGAGTTTTTGGTTGGAAGCACCGTGACTCTGACGCCTCTTTCGATTCACACTGTTTTCCTTTCGTTGATTGTCCGAACGGCCTGGTCTTCCCATTCGCATCGATGGTTTTGTAATGCAAACAGCTCCTGCCCGGTCGCAACGGTTACAAGAAAGCTGATTCACTCGATTTCGGATACATCGAAGTTTTTGGCCTCTGCATCTTTCACATGCTAATCGTTTCGGTTGTTCCGGGGAAGTCGACGTAGTCGGCAGTGTCTGCGCATGGTCGAGCATCCTGGAGAGTGTACTTTCCGTCGTTCAATCAAGCTGTCGCCGTTTGCCCTCTTTGATGTCAAGTTAAATGATGGTTTCCAGACGTTGGAGATATTGAAGGAGCTAAATATCGTCAAACAGGTAAACCACAAGTTCAATTTTACTTTTAACGAGGAAGCGTTGTTACAGTCCCTAGTGATGCAGACTGGCGTCATTCATACGTGTTTCAGTGAAAACTAATGGACACCATGGACTATTATTATGGTTGGAAGCCGCTGTGAGCCGCCTCCTCTCGCTCGAAATCATGCCTCCTCTCCCAAACGGGAAAAATCATAGGTAGCATCGGGTCTATCTGACAACCGGCCCCCTGGTTATCCGCCCCGGACCCCATTCTAATCCAGCCTGATCCTCACTACATTGGCAAAGTGGGAGCTTTCCACATAAACTTGGTTGAAGTATTTGCCTCTCTCAGGATACGAAGTGTTAACCCTTCGCAGGCTTGGTCTCTCATGCCCCTAGACCTGATGGATATCTTTAACTATTCCGCCCCTTTCACATTGACTTACTGAGGGAGCAATATACCAATATGAAAATCGGACTCACCAGAAATGAAGATCTTGCCGGGGAACCAGCTCATCTCTGTGCATGATTATCAGCCACTCTTGTGGTACCAACGTATAAGAATATTATGAACTGATTTTCCCAACTATTTACCTTGTCCTGCGAGCTCAAGGAAGATTCCACACCGTGTCAATAAAGTGGCACCTGATTTACTGCTTTTCACGGGCCCGACGGCTGTTATTTATGGGGATTTCTCTTACTCCCAGCTTATTTCTTCTACCCACTAGATACGCAATTATAACCCGCACATCGGATGCTGAATTCTTTACTCGCAAAGTCTCTGTTCTTGTTTTCTGCAAAGGTCAAAGCTCCTCGTGGGCCTTGTATACTGTGGCCTTGATTGGTCTTGGTGGCATTGCAACCCTGAGCTTGGTGAGTTGCGCATCCTATAAAGCAGTTATTAACACATCAGCGTGGGTCTATGAGAGGATTAATGAGATTCTAAGACTACAAATTTCTCTGCTTGCTGCCAGGCACCGAGCTTCTGCCGAAAAGAGAGGTCAACCCTCATTTCAAAACAAGAATTCAGGAGAGGTATGGAGGGTATACAGGCGCCCTTATAACGCATGTATAAGCGCGGGTTTTTGGCTCAGATACCGATTAAGGAGTCCGAAAAGATGCACGGGATAATATTTCTCGCCTTCTAATCTCTCAAGCCGAACAGAATATCTCTCCTCACTTACGTTGTGATGCTTACGGCCTCGGTCTATTTACGGAATATAGTCCGAGACTAGCGTTCCACAGGTGCTGTCAACTCAAACTGGGTAGTTAAAGCTTTGTGTTTGGATCACTAGTTGGCCTAGGTGTATAGGGCCCTTATCTTGTGCGACTTGGTCTTGGGGATGGAGTCCATACCCTCAGACTTCAGTTACTGAAGATCTATTGGAATAAAGCGATCTCGGAAAGAAAGGTTGCTTCTGGAATTATTGACCTTCCATACTTACTTTTAGGCCTTGTAGGACGTGGAAGGTTTGGCCATTGACCTTCATTCAAGCATATCCAGAGAACCGCAAGGAGGACTTAAGAATAAGGGCAACGTGCCGAATGTTCAATTGTGCCTATTTGGCTTTTTTGGGTACAAGAATCATCCAAGGTTGAGTAGGGAAAAGAGATAAGCTGAGAACTGCTATCCAGGCTCTAGGTCCCCGATGTCGTATTTCTAGGAATGGATAGAAGACTGCTGCTCCGTGGGAGATGCATTACATTGCATAAAGATACTTGTGCCATAGCCTGGATTCACAGTGAGTGACAACCTCTCAATCGTGGATTATGGACAGGGAGTCAAAATCGCATTGTGAAACATTGAAACATGCCGCCAAATCAGTTACAGAGATTGCGTGCACCATTCAAGAGTCCACGCCCACATGCAGGGACTATCAAGGAGAGTAGCAAACAAAAAAGACTTACGTACTATGAGGGAAAGAAATTTGCTGTAGGACAGTTGGGTTTTGAATGCCGTGGATGGGTGTGCGGTTGAGGACAAAATCACAAGAGTCTGTCTGATCCAGCAATTTCCCCTAAAGCTCTGAGCAGTGGTGTCTTCTTCATTAAGTTTGAAGGCAAAAGACAACACGTGTTGTGTGGTTGGATTCCTGGTATTTGCAGACTAACATGATCCTCTCGAACTGAGCACCTCCTTCACAAGTGAGGTGACTTCATCTCACTTGCAATCACTTAACTACATGGTGGCTTCATCTATAAATTAGGTCTGCTAAAAGTTTGATTTTTCTTCAGCAGAATTCTCAATATGAATCATCTCTTTGCTACTCGTTACTATTTCTATTATGAGGAATCCGAAAAGCTGCCTTCAACCTTTTTGACACCTAAATCTAGGAATCCATACGGATGGACTTTGAGCTGGCCTGCTGGAGCCCCCACTTGTTGGGTTACCTGTGTGCTACCCCCAAAGCTTTCCCCTGGCCCCTTGAATACCACGCGGGCACCACCGTATCCAAAGCCAAAGCAAGAGTAGCATTTTGATGGCGGTGGAGGAGATGAGATGGCCTAGTTGCTGAGGTAAGCCGAGCGATAAGATAAGATTGCCGGCGGGCGGGGGAACTTAAATCCGAATCAATGCTCCGATGACGTCACTGGCAGACTAATGGATCTCCTCTAGACTACCATCATTGTTCATCTTTTCGAACCTCACCTTTCTCATCACACAGTGAGAGAAATAAAGTGTACTACACGATAATGGATTTGCTAGACACTTGTCAAGGCCGCAATGATGAAGTTCGACAGATGGTTGAAGTCCTGCCTCCTGGAAGCAACGAATATGATGCCGAAGGTCTCAAGGCAGAGGACCTCGAGGAGCTTCTTCAAAGGGATCGCTCATCTGCTCCTGCCCTTGAACACATTGACAGTGCTAGTAAACAACACTTGGACCAATATGTTGTGTTTAAGAATGTGGCTCCAGATACAATGCGAGACTTCGCCAACCAAGAACATCTTGGACGCATCAAAGACCAAAGCACCATAAACCATCTGCTTATCATCAATATGCCTTCTATTTATCATGGAAGTGCTCCCGTGTACTTCGGAGACCTTATCCGGGATAAATTGGATGAAATGAGACCAAAACTTTCTCTCACATTGAGAAGATCTGCAGCAACAGATGTGCAAGGAACAACACGCAAAAAAGCCCCTGATGCATCGTACTGGCCACGCCGACTCCAGCCCACCCAATCAGGCAAATGGCCCAGCCTAGTCCTTGAGGTTGGGTATTCCGAGTCAGCTTCAAAGTCAGCTTCAAAGTTAAAGAATGACGCCAGCTGGTGGTTAACAGAATCCCAGGGGGAGGTTCGAGCCGTGATCACCTTAGAAATATTCCGCAATCACCGAGTCCACCTTGAGATGTGGCAATTAAGTGATGGAGTTGCTTGCTCTCGCCCTGTTATGACACAGGAGGCGACTGTTACCAAGAGCGCCCGTGGTTATTCCGCAAGTGGTCCAATCGTGATCCGCTTTCAGGATCTTCTTTTGCGGCCCCCGGTCGACAACGAGCGCGATGTTGTTCTCAACCGTGAAGACCTAGAGAGTTTGGTTCAACTTGCTTTGGAGGACTAGGCGACTGAAAGGGTTTAGGTGCCGACGTCGCGAACTCCGCGGTCTTGTTGACCGCTAGGCACTCCTGGTTTCCAGGAAGCGGCGAAGCCACGTCTTGCTCAGGCCGATTCCATTACGCGCTAGTTATATGAGCCGACTTCGCCTTGCCGTTTACGCCGCTGAACCACCACCATAGTTGACTCCCGTCCCACTATTAGGGAGCAAGCTGGAAGAGGTGGGGACCGAGGTCCACATCAAATGTCTTCTGATATCTTCTGGGCTTTGGAAGGCTTGGGGGGAACAGCAGAATAAAATGAAATGTTTTGCAAAGTATATACCCGGACGACTGGTTTGGTTCTCTTCAGAAGTAGGGGTGATTCAGGAGGGACCAATTGCCACTCTCTCGTCGTGACAGGATATGCCAAATTTGCATCAGCTGTATGATACTCTGCTAGTACAATTTTTAATACTTTGCATTGCTTGTTCGAGACTCATGTTTCTTCAGACTTAACTTCCTCGCCTCTCCGTCGATAATTCCCTTGATACCTCGCACAGCACCCACATTAGATTGTGCTCAGCTCAAAGCTGCCAAATCCAAGGTGAGGTTGAGAACCTATCATGCTGACGACTTGTTTGCACCGATAATGAAAACGGAAGAAAGTGATTCAGTACCGAAAGCAAATTTCTGACAAAACAGTCTAGACGTCTAACCCCAGTCAGACTTTCTCTCATGCCTTCTTTTGAGACTTAATTGCACTTTCAGCCCAGAGTTTTGCTATCCAGCAAGATATAACCAGGTCGGTTAGTTGTCGCGATAAACCAAGCTCAACGCAAATGTTTGGGGTTTTGTCGTCCCATCCACTACGAGCGAAGAGGCCACCGTCATCGGTAATCCATCGGCACTCCTCCTCACTCATCGGTGACCAGTCAGGTGTAGTACGGAAGAGAAAGTCTTCACTGTCACCGTTTACCTTCTTATGTACCCTCCAGCTTCCTGTCCAGTCCTTGAACACCCGGAGCGAGCGATGCAATGGGTTTTGGTGTCGACCTTCCAGCTCGAATTCCTGATAATCGGACCTCACACGATGTATGTCATAAAGCACATCATCGAGGTTAAAATCGTCTTGTTTAAGTGGGTACTCGCTCATCTCTGCGCGTCTCGTGGCCAGTCTGACGCTAATTGTGCTTGACGTCGTCTCCATTACTTCCGAGACTTGATATATATATCCCTCCGGTGGGTTCTCCCCAATTTGATCACGGGGGTATGCGAACTGTCCAAAATAGTGGCTATCAATAAGTGTGCGGCATAGCGGTTTATCGAAAACGAGAAACAGCTTCGAGTCCAATGGCGTATTACTAGCCAAGGGCGTAAGCTTGTTTAGGCGGTGTCCAATCACAACCCAGTCGCGATTAAATCCCGGTGATCCGGGTGATCCTGGTGCCTTGGAGTCTGCCAGTTCTTTGGCTGTTTTTGCACCAGCACGTTTCAACAGCTCGCAAATCGCGACTTGATCCGACTGTAAGGCGAGGTCTAGTGGCGTCACTCCCTGGTCTGACTGGACAGAAACATCGGCTCCTGCCTGGATCAGAAGTTTCACGCATTCAATATGACCGTATGATGCAGCCCAGTGCAATGGAGCCCAGTAGTAGACTGTCTGCACAGAAGGGTTGGTGCCACTGTCAAGCATGAACTTCACTAATTCTACCTCGCCATCCTTTGCAGCTGTATACAGCTCGCTCACGCCTTGAAGTCCACGAGTGCTTGGGTCGGCTCCTGCTTCAAGGAGCAATCCCAGAATCCGTTTATTGCGCAAACGCACGTTTGCACTCCAAGCAGTTCTGCCTTCGTCATCTTGGTCGTCCACAGCTATACCTTTGGATAGTAAAAGGGCCATGGTCTCCTCGTGCTGGCGACGGGTCGCCCTAAATAGACCGGTTCGGCCCGCTGTGTCTTTCGAGTTAACGCTCACTCCGGCATCGATTATGGCCTCCACTACGTCAGGTCGCTCTTGTTCAATCGCCAAAAATAGTGCCATCTGACCGGTGTCGCCATCTCGCCCCTGAAAGTCTAACACATCCCTGGAGATTATGTTGCGCACTTCGTCCAAATTGCCGTCATAAGCAGCTAAAATGAATCGTATCTGGCTCTCCATCACCTCCGACTCTTCATCCTCCAGCAGTGCCCGCGCTTTGCTGACGATAATGCTGCCAGCTTTATTCCAGTCTCTTTCAGCAATTAGGAGAAGAACAGATCGGCCGCGGTCGGTATGAAGATCCACACATGCACCACTGTTTATTAGGAATTCGACGGCCTTTTCGAATCCCCGCTCCATTGCCACCGTGAGGGCAGTTTTTCCGGTTTCATCGACTGCGTCCACATTTGGAGTCTGTTTAAGTAACATGGATCCAACTTTGGCGAGCCCCATTGAGGCGGCAAGGTGCAACGCTGTGACCTCTGGCACCCGGGTCTGCCCGGTTCTCCATTCTTCATGAAATGACGACTGCAAGTCATCATCCCCTGACAAAGTCGATGTATCGGCACTGAAATCGCTGAAATCTATGAATGAATCAGCGGTGACTTTGATTTGTTTCTCATCAAAAGACTTGGCCGTTGGTGTGCGATCGCCATCCAAGTCATCACCGAGGGAATGCAATGCTTTCGAGAGTGATGTGTCCTTTTCGTCAAGAGAATAACCATGATCTGCTAGGTTACTGGTGGAGTAGAATCCAGAGCTTATCAAGTACAGGCCATCAAGGAGCGACAAAAGTGGCTTCCTCTTATCGGGATCTGAGAGGAGTCGGCAGATAGCTTCCAGAGTTGACGGCGCCAACGATTCTTCTGGGGTTTGGCGAGCATGATCACCAAGGAACTGCGCAGCATAGCTGGCAAGAGGATATTGCTGGGCAATGTAGCCAATAGGAAGGTTTTGCAACGACTCAAGAGTAAGGTAAGTAGCACAACTGAGAGTTATACTGGCATGGAAATTAGGAAATAAGATTTCGCGCCTCTCGTCGAAATAGCTCTTCGTGCTGTAGTGCACCAAGTTGACCATGTTCGTTCGCTGGTCGATTATGAGTAAGCCGGCACACAATGCAGTGATATTGTGTCCCTCCATTACCAAATCTTCGTCCAATTCAGTGATCCCAGCTTCTACCGCAAGAGCATGCTGGAGCTGCTTCAATGATAAAGCTTGAAATGCATAAGTAACCCAGGCCAGGGCTTTGAAGGCTATATCCCGGTGTTCGGGTCCTTGTTCGGCGATCCGTTGCATGGCATTATCATACGTTCCGGTCAACGTATTTGGAAGGCTCTTAAGTTTTTGACGCACATGACGCACAGAGAGACCAGCTGCATTCGCGAGAGATTCGACGTGGAGACGGGCAAGCAGGAACATGTCTTGGGCAGTGTTCACAACTGCGTTTTTGATGTCTGCACAGAGTCCTGGTGATTTTTGAATGAGTTTCCTCAGATTTCGGTTTTTCTGAGCTTGACGGTCGACGAATAGCTCCACGTCTGCTCTGTTGGCCTTTATTTCAAATCGCCTAAATGCCGCAAGCTCTTCGTCGATAGCATTGAGATAACGGGATGTTACCAGCAAACGGAGCTTGGTAGCATCGAATTTCTCAAGATGGTCAAGAAGAGCCCATCGCAGCTCTTCATTGCATTCATCCAGGCCATCAAGTACAAGGTACATTTTCTCAAAGCCGTCAACTGTAGGTTGTAATACGCAGAGGATCTCGCCAAGAGAGGGAGCGGTATTACGATCACGATGCTGATTGTATAAGTCTACCAGTGCCGGAGGGATATGTTCGGATTCTTGCACAAGCTGTCTTAGAACACTACCGAGCAGGTTCTCGATGGTTTGGTCTGGGTGATTGTATTTCAGATACAAGACAGCAATGGCAGCCGTGTTTTTCTCGTCCGCGGTGCGATTTTGGCGAAGGTGATTGATAACAATGGATGCTATCACGGTCTTCCCAGCGCCAGGGATTCCCCAACACCATAGCTGATTGTTGGCGCCCTTTTCCCACTCGATGAATGTTTCTGATTCCAGGAACCACCGTCCCGAGCCGCTCTCAGCCTGGTCTGAGATAGTCTGATGTGCCTGGGCCATCTGAAGCGGAGTGAGCCAGTTTGCGATCGCCGTTCTCAGTCGCTGATCGATAGCTTCTTGGTGCTTTTGGTCCAACCTTTCCAGAATTGCATGTTGCTCATCCGCGAGTAGCAGCATGGCATGCTGCTGCAGCCGTTCGACTCGGTGCAAGAGGCTATATACTTCGGATTTATTAAACGACCACGCTGCGGCGGCGCGAATGGCATCGAAGCGTCCCTCTTTTTTCAACTTCCCTGTAGTCATGTCAACCTTCAGGGCCGTAGCTAGATCTTCAAAGGCTTCTTCGAAACGCTGAACGATTTCTTTGTGATCTGCGAGCCATGTTTCACTCTGTATCGACTGTGGTTTATCTGCCAGCCTTTGTAGCAGCTTTCTAAGCGAGCTTGCCTCTTCAGCAAGCAATCTCTTCTCTTTAGAAGCCTGCCGAGTGTCACGGATATGTATGACCAGGCTGGTGGTGAGTTTCAGTGCAACCTGAACAGTGGTAACAACACCCAGAGAGATGCTAAGTGGATCCATAACGTCCACCGATGACTATATGTGCCCTGACTGACAAGCGTCGCCGTACCTCAAGGAAGCTAAGAAGTTGTTTGAAGGTAAAGAGATTGTCAGCATGTTCACTTTCGAGGTGCGGGGACAACATCCAACAGCAGAGATGTGAATCACGAACAAGGGTCACACGGCTCTAGCCGCACAGAGCTTAGGCCTGGAGAAGCCCATTCCTTGCACTCGTTCAATTGAGACTGCTATTGGCTGTTGATATTTTGATTGCAGCTGGCTTGAAAGCCTTGCGGCTCCGCATGGAGTAACTCCAGGGTTGATCCTGTCCAGAAATAACTTGGACGTTTAACTACCTTGCCGCGCTGACTTGAGTAGGAGCTGGATGGTTTCTCACGACCGTTGATGACTTCCTTTGCTGAGTAGACACTCGGCCACTGCACTGTATCAAAGGAGCTTTCCAAGACTCGCCAGCTTTGACGCAGAAGAAAGGCTACACATATTTGTACTCAAAGAGTTCAAGCAATAATGGGACCGAACGACTGTCACCCCCTTCTTTGCTTGCTTGTACTACTAGACTATTTCTCTAGCAGGAGAGGACTCACCAACGCAGAGGAGATGGGCCGAAGCCACGGACTCGAGTCACTCGCAAACAGCGAAAGGGCGATGGAGAAGAGCTTAATATTGCAATGTCCATTCGGCATGAAACCGATTTTCAGTTCAACCGTGTTAGTATCTGTCACTGATGGCAGGTTTCCTCCCATCCAAAGGATAACGTTATAATCAGTTAACGTGTTCGCGGTCTTAGGCTGGAAGATATGCAACGAAGCAACCAACAGAACCATTGGCCAAATCAAATATCGTCAATTAAGTCAGCGTGGGCGTGCCTAGAAGGCACTAGCATCAATTATATAGACCATCTTTTCCCCCGAGACTTCACGTCGTTTCATTTTCTCCACCCCTGCGATTACTGCATCCAACCCACCTGGGTTGACCTTGGGCCTATGCGGTTTGATTTTGCCGGCATGGATCAGGGCTTCCATGCGCTTCGCAAATTCGCCGCCCCAGACCCTCAACTCGGGAGCTGGACTGCTGCCGTACCCCCCAGGAAGAGCAATTTCAAGCCCAGTCATCCTGATTCCAAGCACCCAGTCGGCCTTAACCACCTTCCTCATATTCGCGATCAGTTCATCAGGGATAAGCTCAAACCCAACGTATTGGCCCCCAGTACGGCCAATGGCGGCGTAACAAAGCTTTATTGATTTCGCTTCCGTGATGAGGTCCAGCACAAACCGGAGGGAGTTTTTGGTGTACGTACGGATATCCTCTGCGCAAGTTGGCGAGTTATAGTCGAACGCCTTCTCAGCCCCATAGGATTCGACCAATGCAAAATTCTTAGGAGAACAGGTTGTGACAACCTTGAATCCAGATCTTCATTACATGTTAGTAATAGAAAATATGCAGGAAGTTCATTATGCCATGGAATTGCTCACAATTTTAGGAGCTGTATCGCCATAGTTCCACTGGCAGTGCTCCCGCCATATACCAACGCATAAGTGGGCTTCTCAACGGGCTTCTCAGGCGATCCGGGTAGCTTCATCGTGCGAAAGAGCGCTAGCCCGACACTCCCAACGACACACCAAGCAATAGCCGTCGCATCCTCCATAGAAAGATTCTCTGGAACTTTCCACATATGCTCAACATAGCCGGCAACGTACTGCGCAAAAGCGCCAGATTCCGGATTCAAAGGGTTTGACGCATGGACTGCGCCAGCAACCCGATCTCCAATCTTAAACCTGGATCCAACATCCGGCCCCAATGCAACTATGGTTCCTGCATAATCTGAACCATTACCTGCTCCCGGACACGGAAAACTCGTTGGCATTTTCCAGTCACACGGGTTTAAGGCCACAGCGGCAACTTTCACAAGAACTTGTCCCGGGAGCAGAGATGGGAGAGGGCGATCATCGCACAGTATCAGTGAGCCGGGTGGCTCTGTGGCCTGGATGATGGCTCTCTGGGTGGTTGGAAGCCGCGGCTTCGGCTCCATGATGACGGTTTGGCGTTGGCTTCAAATGACTGATCAAAATTGAGTCAAATCCAAGAGTCCTCATCATTTCAACCCTGAAATTTCTCACGGGTTTTGATATTTCGGGAGATTGAGATTTTCTTGGGAGGACGTGACCAGGTGACCTACGTAGTCGGGGTCCGAATAATCCCACAATTAAGACATTCGGAACATAGCTTGACTGTCCGAACAACAACTCGGATAAGAAAACAATCATGTTTTGTTTTGCTCCTGGCATCTAGGTCATCCTTTGATCATAATCTCGCATATGAGCGTCACTGCGTCGAATATCTTCCAAGGGCTGGGCGTTCATTTGTTTGCAGTCCACCTTTCACTTCCGGGGTCTTATATCTCTTCGTGAGAATTCAGCCAGTTCATACTTGGAAACGGATTCGATTCACTATTGATTGTATTTTTCGCAATGTTTGCCCTCCTACTCTTACTCCTGCAGATCGTTTCGGCAGATTATCTGTCTCAGCAGCCGATGAAAGAATTCTTTCCAGGAACATGGGATGCCGAGCTGCAAGAAGGCTTCCCAGGCGAACCAGTACAGTGCTCTGTGAGCCATCTTTCGGCTTACGAGCAGGTTGAAGGCCCAGTGGCCTTCTCCACGTCTCCCAGTGAGCATTTGGAAATCCCAAAACTGTCAGGTATAAATGCGACGGCATGGGAACAATGGGAATTTGATGGGACAGATGACGATGGGATGGCAGGGATTATCATCGGATTTTCAAGGGACGCTTCTTATGCATTCTTCGGGCTTGGGAATCTTCGTGTCGAATTCTACATGGTTCTAAACGATGGAACCATCATCCAAGATCTCGATTACCTGGATGAATCAACCATCATTGAGTGTCAGGGCGCGATAACGGGTATATGGAACAGCACAAAACGCAGCTACTCTTTTCACGTTCCAAAAGACATGAGCCGTGCTACCGTTAAGTGGGATACACCTTCGGGGAAAGGCAGCCTGTCGTTGACATCAACGTCTCAACCCCATTTCCCTGACGGGTCTATTTGGCCTTCAAAGGACGCCAAGACGGAGATGGCACCCTCTCTGCACATGAACCAACCGATAGCAGGGGGCCGTGTAACCGCGGAGATCATCTTATCAAAGACGAAAAAAATGCAGCTGAACGGTGTTGGTGGCCACGGTCGGCTTTGGGCTCAAGGTAGCTGGTTCGACGTTGTTGACGGTTTCCATATTGTCCGCGCAACCGCTGGGCCGTACACGATATCTTACTGGAGGCCAGTCTCACGATTAATCAAAGGGGCGCTTTATCATTCAGCCCAACTATTCAATGACGGGAAACTGCTTGTAGCCACGCAGCTTGGCGAAAAGACCCATAATAAAGATTATGTGGTTTTTCAAAACGATTTCGGCGGTAAGGTCCGTGGAGGCCTTACTGACAAGTCCACCGGCCACGTCCTTGAGTTTGTGTCTCCGACGAGAGGAAAACGATGGCGATTTTTAGTAGAGCATATGAGGAAGAAATTCGAAATGGGGTTTGGGGGCGAAACTGGGTTAAGTGGGTTCACCAATCGAGTCACTGGTGGAGAAGTAGGAGGGCAACAGTACGAGGGACGAGGGTTCTCTGAACAGACGGTTTTCCCGTTGCAAATTGCTAAATGGCGAATCTGGCTTGTTTATGGAATTGGGTATTTCAACCGTGGAAAAAGCTTCTTGTTCAAAGTTGCTAGGTGGCTGTCTTGAGCTGTTCATCAGTGTTGACACTTCGGTCTGGCCGTTTTTGGGATGAACATGATGCCAAACGCGTGAGAACACGATACTGACGCGCAACGGGCGATGATTGGCTGGTTGGGTCAGCACGTACTTAGTAATATATATTACATAAGCTATAGTTAGCTGCACCTCAGCGAATTTGGCAGTTTTGACTTCATCCCATTGATCCTGCGAAGTGCACCCGCCCATCAGTGCTCCGCCGATAAATTTCGTTGAGAGTATGATCGTAGAATGGGACAATTCCATCTGTTTTTGTCCGTTACAATTTCTACAAGCCTGAGGGTGCCGCCTCGCTACTACCTAGGGCCTCTCGCCAGGCTGAATTCTAGAGTGCGATATGTCATCATCATGGCATCTTCCGCCCAATTCCATCTGTTTGGCTCGAATTTGAATGCTAGCTGACAAGAGCAATTGCCCAGGCTCTTGTGATCTTTTACTATCTGAAAGGGAAGTTGGAAGGGCGTGTGACCCGCTACCAAGGCTTTCGTCTCGTATCCAAAATGCTCCTAGCACCGACACTCTGTTGAAGCTTTTCCATGCTTTTCCCACCTTTGTATTCGGAGGCCTCTGGGCCCAGCCGTCCTTTTCTCAATTTGCGGATCCTGAGCGTCCCTTGCGTAGGCGCTACTTCGTTTTTAATCGTTATGTTTCTATCGGATCAATTAGAAGGAGTCCGAATTCCGAAGACATGAACACTTCGGAGGCCTCTTTCGATCCTTTGATCGGAAACTTCACCTGTTGACTGGGCACCCGGCGCATTCTTAGGGGTGTAGCTACAAGGTGGTCATTTAAGACATGCGCAGCCTGCTTGTATTAGGCTCTTGTCGAGTGACCATTGCCCGTCTATTCCATTCATGGGCACCGCCATCAGTCGATTGTGGGCGGACTTAGTACATTTTGTGGTATTAATTACAAGCAGGAGTCCATTCAACTGGACGCCCACTGCTAGATCCCTCGCGTTAGAACAGCGCAAGAACTCACGGGCAAATATGGGGAGCATATCTCCTCCTCGGAAGGGTGGGGAACCCATCGCTGTTATTGGAAGTGCCTGCCGATTCCCCGGTTCTCTAAACACACCGTCGAGATTTTGGGAATTTCTGCGCAAGCCTCACGACCTTCTCGCCGATATTCCCAATGACAGATTCAATGCTGAAGGGTTCTATCACCCCAACGGGTTGCATCATGGAACGTCGAACGTCAAGCAATCCTACTTACTCCAGGAGGACTACCGTGCTTTCGATGCAGGGTTTTTCAACATCAATCCCGTTGAAGCTCATTCGATCGATCCGCAACAACGCATATTGCTAGAGACAGTTTATGAGTCCCTCGAGGCGGCAGGATTATCTATCGAGCGACTATCCGGTTCTCAAACTGGTGTCTATGTTGGATTGATGTGTGGAGACTACCATGATCACCTTCAGCGTGATATCGACGCTGCCCCAACTTATATGCCAACAGGGACTGCCCGAAGCATTCTATCTAACCGTGTCTCATACTTTTTCAACTGGCACGGTCCATGCATGACTATCGATACGGCATGCTCCTCTAGTTTGGTTGCTGTGCACCAGGCAGTCCAACTCTTACGAAGTGGAGAATCAGACCTCGCTGTCGCGGCCGGCTCTAATCTTATACTCGCTCCCGAGGCTTACATCGGCGAATGTAAGCTTAAAATGCTTTCTCCAGGGAGTCGATCTCGGATGTGGGATATCGATGCCGATGGATATGCTCGAGGGGACGGAGTGGCTGTTGTAATCTTGAAGAAGCTTAGTCGTGCTTTAGAGGACGGTGACCACATTGAGTGTATCATTCGGGAATCGGGTGTCAATCAAGATGGTCGAACGAAGGGGATCACGATGCCCAATGAGCTTGCCCAGATGGATTTGATAGCTCAAACGTATGCGAAAGCTGGGCTTGATCCGCACAACAAAGACGAGCGTTGTCAATATTTCGAGGCCCATGGTACTGGAACTGCAGCTGGTGATGCTCGAGTATGTCTCAAGTAGTTTTCCTGTCTGGAATTTTGCTAACCAGCCAGCTTGCAGGAAGCGGAAGCCATCAGCAAAGCATTCTTTGGGCCCGAAGGCAAGAGCTTGGACAACGATGACTTGTTGTACGTTGGTTCGGTTAAAACGGTCATTGGCCACACCGAGGGCACAGCGGGTATTGCTGGCCTCATAAAGGCCTCTCTCGCTGTACAAAATGGCATCATCCCGCCCAACATGCTTTTCAATACCCTGAGTCCATCAGTTGAGCCATTTTACAATAATCTGGAAATAACCACGGTTGCGAAGCAGTGGCCAAACGTAGCCGGCCCTCGAAGGGCCAGTGTCAACAGCTTTGGCTTTGGCGGAACAAATGCTCATGTGATTGTTGAGAACTTTGCTAACTCTCCGAGAACCGAAGATGGTGCCTTTTCATTTACCCCTTTCTTGTTCTCCGCCGCTACTGACCAGGCCTTGCAGAGAATGCTTACAGCTTACTCTGTGCATTTAAAATCCAATACGGATTTGAACCCCAGAGATCTTTCTTATACGCTACATTCTAGGAGGTCAGAATTTGCCGTGAGGGCTGCGTTTGCGGCGACGTCAATAAACGAGCTCACGTCGACTATCGATGCGTATCTGGGCACTGCTACAGAGAGTGTGAACCAAGGGGTTGGCGCTCGTCCACCCAATGCCCCTCCCAGCATCCTCGGAATATTTACTGGCCAAGGAGCTCAATGGGCCACAATGGGACGCCGATTAATTGTGGAGTCTCAGTATGCGCGCGACTTTATCACAGATCTTGACCGCGTACTACAAACTTTGCCTGAACTTGACCGCCCAAAATGGACGATCATGAACGAGCTGTTAGCGGAGAATTCAAAGTCCCGACTTAGTGAGGCTATAATATCGCAGCCTTTATGCACGGCGATTCAGCTCCTTCTAGTCGATATACTCTCCAATGTCGGTATCAAGTTCAAAGCTGTCGTTGGCCATTCGTCGGGAGAAATAGCTGCGGCCTATTGCGCAGGTCTGATATCTCGCGATGCCGCCATCAAGATAGCATTCTACCGTGGGCATTTTACTTCTATTGCAGGTGACGATCTACAAGGTGCAATGATGGCTGTTGGAACATCTTACGAGGATGCAAAGGACCTTTGCGATTCTGACATGTTTGAAGGCCGACTTTGCATTGCTGCTTGCAATTCCTCATCCAGCGTTACTCTTTCAGGAGATGCTGACGCCATCGCGGAGGCAAAAGTCATTTTTGAGGACGAAAAGAAGTTTGCCAGGCTCCTCAAAGTTGACAAAGCCTACCACTCTCATCATATGATACCATGCAGCGGTCCTTACGTAGACGCTCTGGATAAATTGCAAATTGAACCTGAAGGTTCAGAGAGCAAATGTGCCTGGTTCTCAAGCACTTACCAGGGAAAAAGGATGGAGTTATGCGATGAGCTACGGGGAACGTATTGGAAGGATAATATGGTTAATCCTGTGTTTTTTTCTGATTCAATTGAGGCTGCTGCTGAGCACGAAGGTCCTTTTAATCTCGCAATCGAAATTGGACCACATTCGGCCTTGAAGGGCCCAGTCCTTCAAACGTTACATGACATATATGGACAGGGAATACCATATACTAGTCCACTTACCCGCGGATGCGATGATGTGATCGCTTTTGCGAACGCCCTCGGGTTTATATGGACCCAGCTCACACCCTCTATCGTCGATTTCAGCCGGTATGACAGCTTGCTCTTTGGAAACGAGGACCGACGACTACTGAAAGGGTTACCAACGTACGTCTGGGACCATGATCGGATTTATTGGCACGAAACACGCCTTTCTAGAGCTTACCGCCTGCGAAATGATGCCCCTCATCCGCTATTGGGATCCCGGATATCAGATGGCTCCAAGGAAGAGATGCGTTGGCGAAACCTTTTGAAGCCAAGCGAGCTACCATGGATCCACGGTCACCAGCTACAAGGACAGATGGTCTTCCCAGCTGCAGGGTACATCTCTACAGCAATCGAAGCCGCATTATCGCTTGCAGGCCACTCCCCCACGGCTGTTGTCCAGGTTTCCAACTTTGTTATTGGGCGACCGTTGACTTTCGACGATGACGAATCTGGAATTGAGACTTTGTTTACTCTGTCTAATGTATCTACTGAGGATGGCACCTTCTCAGCTACATTCACGTATCATGCGTGCACCAACCAGGATACAGACTTGTTGTCCAACCTAGCTTCAGGGCAAATTCTGGTGACGGCTGGCGAGCCATCCCCGGATTTATTACCGCCTCGAGACCCAGAGCAACCAAACATGGTTCCTGTCACCTCGGATCAATTTTATAAGTCACTTGATGATTTGGGCTATGGATATAGTGGCGACTTTAGGACGCTAGATTCCATGAAGAGAAAATTAAATATGGGCTGCGCAACAGTGACGGTTCCGCTACAGGAGCCACATGAGACTTTGCTCGTACATCCAGCCCTGTTAGATGCCGCCTTCCAGTCCATATTCCTTGCCTATTGTTGGCCAAACGATGGAAGCCTCGAGCAACTCTACGTGCCGATACGAATCAAAAACATCCGTGTCAACGTCCCACTTTGCCGACAAAGCATGGTTTCCGGAACATCGCTAGCAGTTGATTCCCATATTACAAATAACCCTTTAACAACCAGTGGAATATTAGGCGATGTCGATGTCTTCGGTGCCGATGCACTGTCTATGGCGATACAGGTCGAAGGCTTAACTGTTGTTTCCTTCTCTGAAGGAGGCGCTAAGTACGATCGTCAGATGCTTTCGGAACATATCTGGGGGCCGGCATTTCCGGACGCAGAGCTCGCAACTACTATCCGTGCAGCCGAAGAAGAGTACGAATTGGCATGGTGCTTGGAGCGTGCCTCCGTATATTATATGCGAAGGATAGAGGATGAGATTAAACCCGAAGAACGGGATAGTCTGGAGTGGCATCACAAAGCTCTTTTCGAGTTTTATGGCAGCGTTATTTCACAAACTCGACAGGGAAAACAGCCGTACATCAAAAAGGAATGGCTGAATGATACTTGGGAAGATATCTCGGCTATCCTAGCTAGGTAACGAATGCTGTTTCTTATGACTTGGGTGATAACCGCTCACTTCTTTGCCTCAGGTATCCGGATAGTGTTGAACTGAAGCTCTGTTGCGCAGCTGGTGAGAATCTGACATCTGCTATCCGAGGTCAAACCAACATCCTTCAACATCTGCTCGCGGATAACCTCTTAAATAAATACTACACTGATGCGTTGGGTATCAGGGAAACTACTGAGTTTCTCGCTAAGACAGTTTCCCACGTTGCCCATCGTTACCCCCATATGGATGTCCTCGAGCTAGGTAAAACGCCAGCACAACTTGTTTGATTATAAACTAATTGAGATGCAGGAGCTGGTACTGGTGGAGCAACGAAGTCAATCCTGCCAGTAATCGATGGAGCGTTTTCGTCTTATACGTACACAGATATTTCTACTGGCTTCTTTGAAACCGCCGAGGGTGTCTTCGCCAAATATGCTGGGAAGATGATTTTCAAAGCCCTAGATATAGAAAAGGATATCATTGAACAAGGCTATGCAGAGCATTCATATGATTTGATTATTGCGTCCCTAGTCCTTCATGCTACCACCAGCCTCGAGAATACTCTGAAAAATGCACGTCGTCTCTTGCGGCCCGGTGGTTATCTGATAATGTCAGAACTAACAAATAATGACGTTATCAGAACTGGCTTTGCCATGAGTGGTCTTCCAGGGTGGTGGCTGGGTCAGCCTGATGGCCGTCTACTATCACCGTGCGCCTCAGCTGCTGAGTGGCATCGTGTGCTCCTCAAATCTGGGTTCTCGGGTGTTGACTCTATGACCCCGGAAACTGATATTTTGCCGCGGCCCTTTTCCGTTCTTGTGTCACAAGCTGTTGATAGTCGGATCGAATTTCTTCGCGAGCCACTGCTGTGTTTGGGCCAAACGGTCCCGCCAGAGAATTGGGACTTGGTGATCCTAGGCGGACAAACTATGCGCACGATTATCTTGGTCGAAGAGATTCGGCGACTCCTCCTACCTAGCGGTGTCCAGGTTTCTCAAGTGAATTCACTAGAGGACGTCGAGTCAGCACAGATGACTCCGACGAGTTTTGTTCTTAGCATTACCGAGCTTGACAAGCCTATATTCAAAGACTTTTCTGAAGAATCTATGACCGCACTCAAAGCGCTCTTTGATTATCAGAGGACTTTCCTGTGGGTAACTCAGGGATGCAGAGCCGACGAGCCGTATATGAATATGACTGTTGGTTTCGGGCGAACTTTGGCTTTGGAAGCCCCTGACCTTCAGCTCCAATTTCTTGATCTGGACGCGACTGAAAAACCGAATGCTGCCATTCTTGTGGAAGCTTTGCTAAGGTTGCATGTCATACAACCGGAAAATACATTATGGTCCACTGAGCAGGAAATCGCATATGGAGGCGGTAAATGGATCATCCCGCGGGTGATTCCGAACAAGACTCAAAATGGTCGTTACAATGCATCCAAACGGACTATATTCCGCACTGTAAACACCAGAACCACTCCAGTCTGCCTAGAGAAGAATTCAACTGGGGGCTACCATTTGAAAGAAGCGAATTGTACGCGGCAAGCCAACGATATTTCTGTGACAGTTACCCATACTCTTTCGTTACCATTTTCAGGGCCGACCCCAGTTTATGGCGTTATCGGGATCGGTTCCTCACCTGATCGACTGGTTCTATCGTTATCAAATCTGAACAGCTCACAAATCGTTGCTGATTCAAGCAATTTAATTGATTGCACCTCTGTGAAAGGCAAGGAAGGCCGGTTCTTGTCTCTGCTTGACATTGAACTTCGAGTGAACAGCATATTATCAGCATGCACATCCAATACCAATATCCTCGTTTTCAACCCAGAGCCCAATGTAGCTGCGCGGTTGCGACACTGTTCCGCTGAGAAAGGCATATCCATATTTATTGCAACTTCGGATGCCACCTCGTCTAATAGCTCGTGGATTGTGATACACCCGCGGTCCCCACGTCGCACAGTTCAGAGCCTGTTGCCACGGGCCATCTCAACCTTTATCAACTGTTCAGGCCCATCGGATCCCGTTGGATCGTTGATTGCCTCCTCGCTCCCGAGATCATGCTTACAGGTCATCATGACTGAAAATGGATTAGATCTTCGACCAGTAAAGAAGTCGTTGATGGAGCAACTTAGGCATGCAGCAGCTGGCGCTGTGTCTGAGCTACACGATGGCAAAGAGGCTTCTAGGGTAGTAATAGACGTCGAAGATTTTCTTACCCGAACTAAGATACCGGAAGCACCAGTCATCAACTGGAGCAATGCTGTCAATGTGCCAGTCAAACTGGCTTCCATAGACACGCAAATGCACTTCCCGGCCAACAAGACATACGTCTTCTTTGGCCTAAGCAGTGACCTCGGGCAGTCTTTGTGCGAGTGGATGGCCTCTCACGGTGCTCGAAACCTCATTTTAACTAGTCGTCACCCGAACCTAGATCCGAGATGGCTTTCGGGGATGGAATCCATTGGTGTGAGATTGAAAGTTTATTCCAAGTACGTCCGCTTTCTTTCGTAGTACGGTCGTGGGCTTACTTTAGGTAGTGATATTACCGACAAGGCTACCCTTGGAGCGTTGGTTGCTGAGATCCGGCGTGATTTTCCACCCATTGCAGGTATTATGCACGGTGCAATGGTCCTTGAAGATACATCTTTCTTTGAGATGTCCTTTGAAACTATGAACAAGGTGTTGAGACCGAAAGTCCTGGGAAGTATTCATTTGAATGAATTGTTTCAAGACAATTCTTTGGATTTCTTCATTTTCTTCTCATCGCTCGCATCTATTGCTGGAAACCGCGGCCAGTCTAATTATAGCGCCGCCAATATGTTTGGAACCTCTTTGGCCTTCCAACGCCGTCAAGAGGGCCTTGCAGCGTCTGTTATCCATATTGGTGCAGTCATGGGGCTAGGCTATATAATGAGGGAGGCCACTGAATCCGTTTTCTCAGCAATTCATAAAGCGGGGTTTAGATGGATGTCTGAACGCGACTTCCACCAATGTATCGCAGAGGCGATAGTGTCTGGAAGACCCGATTCCAATGCCAATCCAGAGATTGTAACCGGCTTACGTATTATCAACGCAAACGATGAAGAGCGGGCTCCCTGGATGAATTCCCCACGCTTCCGGCATTGCATAGCGCTGGGTAAAGTTGACGAGCTGCAGGCCAAAACGGGGAATGCTGCCATACCGGTGAAAATACAGCTTCGTGAGGCTATATCGGAAGAAGAAGCGCTTGATATCATCAAAGGTGAGCAAAAGTGAATGACCCTAATGCTGAGCAGGAAACTGATTTACAAAAGATGCTTTCCTCGCGAAGCTACAAGTTGCCCTCCAACTTCAACTAGAAGATCCTTCCATCCAAAATCAAGTTTTAAGCCAAAGTGCCGACGAGCTTGGTATTGATTCTCTTGTCGCTGTTGAAATAAGGTCCTGGTTTTTGAAGGAACTGGAGGTTGATATGCCGGTTCTAAAGATTCTTGGGGGTGCTACTATTAGCGATCTTTTCTTATTCACTCTCGAAAAACTTCCCCCAGACTTGACGCCGTATCGAAGAGGATCTGATACCTTAGATGTGCAAAGCTCTACGAAGTCGGAAACGTCGCAACAGATATCTACTGATGTGTCTAGTTTGAGCGGCAGTCCCTCGACAGGAGTCGAGTCCCAATCCTCTCACTCTTCCTCCTACCCTCCAGAATCGACGAAGCCATCAGCACAGCAACCAAACGTACGTAATCAGTCAGATCTATCTTCAGCTATTTCTAAAATTTCAAAACGCATCACGGAAAATGACCTCGAAAAGAAGTTGCCGTTGTCATTTGGCCAGTCAAGATTCTGGTTTTTGAGGCACTACCTCGAAGACCAAAGCACGTTCAATATCACTTTCTCCGTCCAGCTACGTGGATATATGCGAGTTAATGACATGGAAACTGCTGTGAGGATGCTTGGTGCTCGGCACGAAGCTCTGCGGACATGCTTTTTTGCTCAAGACGATACTCCCATGCAAGGTATACTCAAAGTATCGTCTCTTAAGCTGGAGAAGAAAACCATTCAAAGTCCAGAACAAGTGGCACAGGAGTTTGAATCTATGCGGGACTATACCTTTGATATCGAGCATGGGGAAATCATGAGAGTACTTTTACTCTCTCTGAGTCCGACTGTCAATTATATGGTCATCGGCTACCACCACATAAATATGGATGGCGTAAGTCTAGAAGTCTTCCTCGCTGACTTGGAAATGGCATATACCCGCAAGCCCCTTCCGCAACCCGTTTTCCAATATTCCACTTTCTCTGAACAACAACGACTAGCGTACGAGAAAGGGCAGTTGAGCGCAGAACTTGATTACTGGAAATCAGAGCTCACGGACAATCTCCCAGTTCTACCGTTGTTACCGTTTTCAACTGCTACGCATCGCGCTCCCCTCACAAAGTACGAACATTACCGAGAGGATTGCCGAATCAACACCGAACTAGCCAATCAGATCAGAAATATGTGCCGGAAAAATAAGGTGAACGTATTCCATTTCTACCTTGCCGTGTACGGAGTGTTATTGTCCAAGTTACTCGAGGTGGATGACTTGTGTATTGGAATGGCGGACGCAAATCGGAACGAAACGCATCTTACGAGAAGCATGGGAATGTATTTGAACTTGCTTCCACTTCGTTTCCGCTTCGATTCAAACAAGACATTCATGGAAAGCTTGAAAGAAACTCGCCGTAAGGTGTATGGAGCCATTGCCCACTCGCGCTTACCGTTTGATGTCCTACTCGAGGAGCTGAAAACGGCCAGATCCACTGAATTCAGCCCGTTGTTTCAAGCTTTCATAAACTACCGCCAGGGGGTTCGGGAAGAGAGGTATATGGGAAACTTGGAGGGCAATGGCGAAGAGTATGCTCTTGGTCGCACAGCGTACGACATTACCCTGGATATATTTGACAACCCTGGAAGCAATCCTTGGGTGATGTTCATTGTGCAAAAACAGCTCTACTCCGCTGCTGATGCCAAAATCCTCGCCAAAGCCTACTGGAACCTCTTGGACTACTTTTCGAGAAACCCGTCCTCACCCTTGAAGGAAGCGTCGGCATTTACTGAGAATGACGTAACCACGGGAATCGAACTTGGTCAAGGTAAGTGAACGCGTCCATCTAAGTTGTAGGTTCCTGCAATCTAACAATTTTCAGGTCCTGTTCGCCAGAGCGAATGGCCAGAAACGCTGGCACATCGTGTAGATCAAGTTGCCCTTAAGCAGCCAGATTCGATCGCTCTCGATGACGCATCTGGAAATTGCTGGACCTATAAAGAGATGATCGGCCGCGTAAACGCCATAGCATCTGCCCTCCTCAAGTTGAACTTGCCTCCGAAGTCGCCAATGGTTATCTATCAGGATCCCACGCCGGACTGGGTTTGTTCATTGCTGGCCGTCCTAAGGGTCGGCGGCGTATACATTCCGCTGGATGTGAATATTCCCTCGGCTCGCCTAAATATCATGGTCGAAAATTGCCGTCCATCTGCAATTTTAATCCACAATGAAACGTCGATCATGGCCAATGATCTATGCGGACTTGAAGGTGCCATTGTTCTAAATATATCTGCTATTCCCAGTCAGTCCTCCACTGAGAACATAGGAATCACTGCCCGCGAAGATGACGCCGCTGTGGTACTCCACACAAGCGGGACTACGGGAGTCCCCAAAGGTGTAGTCTTGTCGCACAAAGGTTTGCGGAATCGAATGGAGTTTGCAACCATCTCAGCCCCAGGAACTGTTCTTCAACAAAGCGCCCTGAGCTTTGACTTGTCTATTTACCAAGCCCTTCTTTGTATCTCCTGGGGAGGAACTCTGGTTGTTGCGCCGAGGTCGCTACGAGGCGATCCGCTTGCAATTGCTCGACTAATTTCTCGCGAAAAGATTACATATACTGGCGCCACACCTTCTGAATATTTAGGTTGGATAAATTATGGCCGATCTGAATTGTCCCACGCGAAGCAGTGGGCATATGCTATGTCCTGCGGAGAGCAATATCCGCAGCAGCTCGTTAAGGAATTCCGAAGTCTAGGCCTTCCTCACTTACGTTCAGTCAATGCATACGGTCCAACTGAGATAACCTTCGAGTCAAGCAACTTCGAGGTGCCTATCATGGACAATTCAGATAATCGTACCCCCGCCGGATATACCTTGGCAAATACTTCTATTACGATCCTGGATGAGAACTTAAAACCAGTGCCTGTTGGACTGCCAGGGGAAGTTTGCATTAGCGGTGCCAGCTTAGCTTTCGGCTATCTAAATGACCAAGCACTCACAGCACAGAAATTCATTCATTGCCCATTCTCGCCTGGCCAGCCTGGGTCAGCCGAGCCAGCCAAGATGTATCGATCGGGAGACAAAGGAAGACTTAGAGAAAATGGAGTTCTTGAAATTCTTGGTCGCATCGAAGGTGACACCCAGATTAAACTTAGAGGAATCCGCATCGAGCTACAAGACATTGAGCGTATTATTTTATCTTCATCGAAAGGAGAGTTAGCTGCTGTTGCTGTTATGGCTCGTGGAAGTCCACCAGTTTTAATCGGCCATGCCGTGTTCTCAGCTACCACTACTGTCGATAACCGGGCCAAATTCCTCCAGAATTTGATTCCATTTCTCCCTATTCCTCAATATATGAAGCCGGCAGCTATCCTACCCATTGATTCTTTGCCGCTTAATATGAGCGGAAAGGTTGATCGACGTGTTCTCCAGAATCTCCCTCTGGCCAATATGTCGGATACGGCCAGTGCTGCCGTCGAACTTAGTACCGCAGAACTAGAGGTTTTGGAGATTTGGGAAGAGGTTCTTTCAAAAGATTTATTACAGGCATATAAACTCGATAAAAATACGGACTTCTTCAATATCGGTGGAAATTCTATGCTCTTGATTAAAGTCCAGGACCATATTAAGCGTCGTTTTGATGTCACTCTACCGTTAATTCGCCTCTTTGAAAGCAGCACCCTTGGTGGCATGGCTGCGGCGACCCAACGTTTGCCTGAGTCAGAAACTCTAGTCGTGGATTGGGAAGCAGAGACCGCTGTGTCTGGGGATCTAGAACCCGAACCCCAGGCTGGCATCGCAAATAATCCACCTCGCGTGGTGCTGATGACTGGTGCCACCGGGTTCTTGGGTAAAGAGATTCTCCAGGAGCTCCTCACATCAACATCGGTGGAATTAATTCACTGTATTGCCGTTCGAACTGATGGCAAACTTGATGAGTTCCGTGGCTCGGGCAAAGTTATCATTCACAGCGGAGACCTAAGTCAACCACTTCTCGGCCTTCCGGAGGAGGTCGCCAAGTCAATCTTCAGTCAAGCAGATGCAATCATTCATAACGGAGCTGATGTTTCGTTCCTCAAAACTTATCGATCTCTTAAATCATCCAATGTCGAATCCACAAAAGAACTTGCCAAACTTGCTCTAAACCGCCGTATCCCATTTCATTACATCTCCACCGCTACAGTTGGTCGGCTCAGCGAATCGGAAACATTTGAAGAAGTTTCACTAGCTTCGTTCCCACCACCGCCATCATTCAACGACGGCTACCTGACTTCAAAGTGGGCGAGTGAAGTATTTCTTGAAAATATGAGTGCAAAATTCGGCCTACCAGTGTGGATCCACCGCCCATCAAGCATTCTTGGTGATGATGCTGGCGATCTCGACATCATGAATAACGTGTTGAAGTACTCCCTGCTTACAAAAGTTGTCCCTCAGTCTAAACTCTGGAGGGGTCATGTGGACTTCGTTACGGCTGCGCATGCTTCCAGTGCAATCGTTGAAGAGGTGTTTAGGGCTCGAGCGGATGATAACCTACCTATCAGATACCTTCATCACTCCGGAGATCTGGAGATGCCTCTGGATGCAATGGATGCGTTCCTACAAGTTGAGGATGGTAAAGATGCTGCCTTTTCACAGCTACCCTTAGGCGAGTGGATACAACTAGCCATAGAACATGGAATGAGTGATCTCGTTGCAGGGTACTTGAGCACCGTTGAGCAAAATAACGAGGCAATGTTCTTCCCAAGGTTGGTGAAATCAGCAAAGGTATGAATGAGTATTAGAAATACCTAGACCTTATTTTTATTTCAGTGTTCTGGGGCCATTGAATCTTGGATGTTATGTCGATATTTAAAGCATGGCCCTAATGCATGTATATTACTGTTTCGTTGGCCATTGATATAGACTTCATTCTCGGTATATGAATGATGCCCCTATTCAAGACGAATGTAAGAATTGAGTTCATCGGTTTGGCTGTCTAGGTAGTGCCAAGAAACACTGTTTAATTCATCTTGCAGCAAGAAATGGCACACATTGAAGGACCAGTCTGTTGTGAGCTACAAAAGGCACAACAAATCTTATGAAACCGCCACCATGTTGTCTTAATCAAAATCATCTGTGGGCCAGAAATTACAATTAAACCCTTGCCAAGCCTAGGAAATCAAATAGTCATTCCTAGGCTTCAGCCCTGCCACTTAATGGATCTAACCTCTTCACACCAAGCTGCTTATCCAAGAACTGAAAAGTCTTCCGTGCTAACAGCCCCCATGCGCCAACTTTCGCCGTAAGCCCTCCTTGTCCAATCTCATTTGGAATCCAGATTTCTTTCCTAGTCTTTGCCAGGTGCTTCAACGAATTGTAGATGTATAGGGTGCTCGAGTCCGGCGATGCATAGATTGCATGCCCAGCGCCTGTTATAAGAACCGGGCAGTTGACCCGGTCGGTTATCCTAGACCCATTGACGGGATCATCAAGCGTGAAAGTTTGGAAGCGTCGAAGGGTTTCCCCTGGTGTAGAAGTGCCCATCATGTAGCTTCCAAGGGACAATTCCCAGCGGCCGGCAAAATCGAAAGCCATAGATAGGCGGATGGTCCAGTTGAAAACTGATTCTGGAACCCAGCCCGCTTGCCAGAGATTGGCATAGAATGCTGGCATACGCGTTAGGGCGAGAGACCAGAGACTATAAAATGGGTCCACTGCGACGCAGGCTTTGATTCGATCATCCGTGGATGCGCGAAGCGAATAATAGGCGCCCATTGAGGCCCCAGCGACGGCTATCTTTTCAAGATCCAGGGAGTACTCCGGATTCGCGTTGGCAATGCTGGTTATATGATCCAGGACTTTACTTGTTACCACCTCATAGTCCGGTCGCATCGGTATTTTCTCTTTCCTTAATACAAGACCTTGCCCCGGTCCGTCGAATGTGACCACCGCATACCCTAGATCCGTACCCGCTGCACCATACAAAAAGTAAAGCTCTTCTTGGGTCGAGTCAGCACCGCCGCAGTTTAGAAGTATAGGAGTTTTCTGGCCTGGAATTCGTTTCGATGCGGGCGGAAGGTAGAGATAGCCTGGCAAGGTGCGGCCATTCTCATAAGGAATTTCAAGCACGATGACCTTCCCGTCCATTAACGAAATCGCATCTCTAAAATTGCGAAGAGATCTGTCTGCGCTGGGAGCTATTCGTCGGTCAAAAGTAGCCAGCATATACGAGCTGGCACGGAAATAATTGCAGGCTCGCAAGTACGCTTGCCGAGCAGTTGTCATGTGGCCATCGCGAGCTGCCTCCTGAGCTAACTTTTCAGCCCGTTCGCCTTGTTCATACCAAGCACGATACCAACTTTCAGCATCATGCTTTTTGATCTTGCCGACGGCTTCGAGGAATTCGGCAACTTCGCACCCACCAGAAGGAGTGCTTCCTAAAATGCGAACCAATTCAAAATCAAAAAAGCGAGAAGAAAAGAAGCTGAACATTTTCTTGCAACCTAAACGATACCGTCACTGTCGAGGAAATGGTATGCAGGTAAGAGGACCAATCTCACAGACTGTATATCACCATCAGTAGCCCGAATCCATCTACAGCGAGATGGAAGAACTACGGAAGGGGCTCGTAGTTTGCTATCGGCAAATTCGTTTTGATTCTTCTCCGATGTGTATCTTAAGCCGAACACAACGTCTTGGGCATGCACCTATTCCGGAAAAGAAAATGAATAGCAGTGCTGAGAATGCTCACCTCCGCCTGCGTAACTCAGACCAGTTGTACTAGAATAAGACCTAAAATAGCCGAATGTCATCTGTCATTCGGTGTGTGAACGAGAGGTTTCGGGCTCCGACAGCAACTCGATCGATAGCCCTCGGCCCAGCATTGTTGAAATGCTGCCACAGCGCCCAAGTGTCAAAAGCTGAAAGCGATCCACATGCTGCGCATCGATGTCAGCATGCAATAGCTAGTAGTCAATATATAATAAGCAGGTCATTCTCGTCTTTTGTATGATCCGGAGCTTGGCCAGTCGAGCAACATCATTCTGTGAGCGTGACAGTTTCAGAGACCATTAGTATGACGGGCATAATCTCTACCATCATAACTGTCGGGCCACTAGCAAGCTGTACGGCAGCGTAAGTTCGAGCCACAGTGACCAAATTGAGTCAAGTTAACGAGGAGGATGGACACAGTTTCATGTGCACGGCAGTCCAGCAACTGGCATTCCAGTCATTCCTCCATTCCTCTATCTCGCCCAGCGCTCGACAGGCGATTTACTACCACTGGTTCAGTAGGTTCAGAGACACCGTTTATTTTTCAGCACCGTGCCACATCACAACAATTGTCCTATGCCTCGCGAATCTTCTGCTGGGAGTGTCGAACGCGCCGTCAATACTCTGGGTCGGAGGGTTACTGTTCACGATTGGCCATGCTCATCCGTTGCAGCTCGGGCTTGAACAATTGCATCTCACGGAGGAAGGTTGGAATAGAAAATCTCCAGACGAAGCATATGCGTTTTTGAGACGCTTTGTGGATGCGAATCGGCGCAGGTTGAAGACCGTGGATTCGCTTGGATGGTTATGCATCGTCGGCGCGGTGGTTCTGGGCAGTGCGCACTGACTGCCCAGCCGCCAAATAAGGGCCCTGTAAATAAGCCACTGCATCGCCTAACCCGGGGGGGTTTAGGGGCGATGGGCGCCAAGGGAATAGGGGGCTTGGTGGTTGCAGAGACCTCCCACACACACTTTCTCTCTTCTACTCAAATCCAATCACATAACTCTCGCTCTCTCAAGGAAGGGCGAAATGCAAAGGACTACTCCGTATATCAATTTGCTAAATCCTTCATGAATCCTTTTGGATCGCTGCAATAATCCACAAAAAGAAAAGCACTTGCTCCAAATCTAAGCCATGGTCTCCCCTGCATGGGAAGGGTGCTCTGCTTTGCCTGTTGCTGCACCATTTGCCTTCAATCGATTATCCCTTGCCTGGTGATTGGGTTGCCAATGCCGTTGCCATCTACCATGCCATTCCCTAAGGATGACCCCCTGCGTTTCTTCGCCTTTTCCTCCATCCCATACTCGGTGTCCAAGTCCTGCCGGAGATGGACTTCTCTTGCGCCAATGACAACAGCAAATCCCAAAGCTGCGAAGCCAATGGATATTTGCCAAGTTCGCTTCAAGCTATCGGAAAAGACACAGATGATCTCTTTGCGGATACCTGGTGGCAGGGACTGAAGGAATATCTTGGTTGCATGCTCATACGCCCTTCCACCTTTCAATTGGCTTGCGATCCCGACGCTGCTGATACGCCGGCACAGCTGGTCGAAGCGGTTGTTAAACACTGCGCCAGGAATTGTGGATTCCCATACCATGCCGAAGCTTCGTACTGTACAAAAGCCCATGTGGCTGTCGCAAGAGCAGTATCGTTGTCAGAAAGCTCAGCCTGGACTGCTGGTACACTATTTCTATCTAAAGTACTCTGTATCCGTACCTGATATTGATAACTTCGCCTGCGGCACGGGCCACGAAACTAACCGAGGAAGTTCTTGTCGCACCGCACGCTGCAGCCAATCCTGTTCTAGAGCCGTCGGAATGACTGCATTTAGACTTTCGGATATCAGACTTTAGGGTTCAGCTCCCGTCGGGTTCGGAATGGCTTGACGTCGGCTGCTGGTTCCGATCTTGGCATCCCTCGGCATCGGACAAGATAAAATTCCGTTCCTTTTGATATATCCGCTTGTCAGAAAAGATATATGCCAACAGATCCGACCATAAGCCTAGACAACGCATGGTTCAGTTTCGGATCTGACTAGGGAATTCATGCAAAAGCCACCGGGTGTGATTTCCCCTCTCACCGTGCCCTGCAGGGTGTACTATGCACTCCGCAAACACGAGGGTCGTGTTTAGTTACACTCCGAAATCCACTTTCTTCGCCGAACAGAAGTCGGGGATATTATGAGCTTCCATCGGTCAATAATACTGTATAAATGGGTTTCGCTCGTAACAAGATGCTACAACAGATGTTCAAGGCGATAGGGTCACCCCGTCCATATCGCACCCTTCGGTCTTACCATTAGTTCTCTCCAAATTTGGTCAGCGTTTGCGACCAGCTCCGTATTCCAAGAGCGGGCTACCCGAAGGAAAATACGGGAAAATTATCAGCCATGGCGGCTCCTCAAGAAGTTACTATGAAAGACCTCAGCGGAGTCTGGGTTATGGTACGTGCATAGTATATACCGCCTAACTGGTACGTGATGTTATCTCGTAAGCTAACACCATCTGCAAATCTAGAGTAAATCCCTCTCCGATGATATGGAGCCATGCCTAGAGT
Source organism: Chrysosporium queenslandicum (assembly GCA_001430955.1). Classification (NCBI taxonomy): domain Eukaryota; kingdom Fungi; phylum Ascomycota; class Eurotiomycetes; order Onygenales; family Onygenaceae; genus Chrysosporium; species Chrysosporium queenslandicum. Next base: position 53,265 of record LJPI01001282.1, on the reverse strand, counting down.
TGCAAGGGATTCCATGGATTGTTCGCAAGGCCGTTTCCTTCGCCACCATCACAGGACGCCTAAAGCAAGAGAGAACTGCCAACGGGATCACGACAATCCACATCGATCAGGTCGCAACAGGAGGAATCAAAGGCGAAACCGAGCACCACCAACTTAACTGGGAGGAGTACTCACATGGTTCGGGGATGTTTGGAACGCAAAAGGTCCGTACACGGTGGACGAGGATCGGGCCAAGCGCAGCTAGTGGCGACGGAAGTTCACTTGACCCTTATCTCACCGCAGGCTGGCTGGATGAGGAGGGAGACATTGACACTGCCGCCGGCCCCGATGACGGCAAACATATCCAGGTATATGTTGTCAGCGACAAGGGCGGCTGGACAGCAAACCAAATATGGGGTTTCGCCATGATAGGAGGCGAAAGGTATCATGTTCGCCGATTTCTCCTCGCCAAGGGTGACAAATCAGTAAAAATGAGACTGGTATATGAATGGAAGGGTAGACTCGAAGAGAGTTGATAGTTTCGTTATCTCCTGCAGGGGGCTAGGGGAACCATGATGCCTCTCCCTGGTCAGAGCATTGCAGGATGTTTGAACCCACAGGGAATGATGAAGTGCATTGGCAGAATATCTAGAAGCTAAGTTACCAAGTATTTCGGGCCTGAGAAGACCAATTTCATGGAGAAGTGCTTCGTGATGAGTCCCCATATGTACCCAGCTGGGATGGCTAGCGTTGCGATCAGATGCATAGATCGTCTCCACTATCACAAACAAGGCAACAAGCATCGATGTAGGTATAAAGCAAATACCACCTAGGGAATGAGATATATTCTAAATAAAATATTATAGGAAATATGTAGAGCTCAGTTCGTAGTCCAAAAAACAACCAAATAGCCAATTATTTCAATGAGAAGTAAATTGTACTGTTTGTACATATGTGCCTCAAGTTCCAAATCTTGCATTGTCACGAGACAGTGAAGAATAGAAAGTATATAAAATATGGCTCATTCCAATGCTATTAACATGCATAGTCTATACAAAATAATAAATAAATGATGAGAAAGGGCAAAATTCTGAGGGGTTCTAGATAGATATGCTGAATGCATATATCGCCAGAGATGCAAAATGGAACAAGTAAAAACCAAGAAGGTAGTACTGGCTAAGAGGAGATCTTCTCACCATCTTCTCCAACGTAATGCTTCCCCACAATGGACAAAAATACCTGGTCCAGGGTAGTTTGGCTGACAGAGTAAAATTCGATGCCGAGGTCCTCCCTATTATCCTCTAGAAGGGAAAAGAGCTTGCTGACACTGACGCCATGCGAATTGCCAGTCGTATCATCGGAAATTGATGATATTGCCTCGGTTGGCTTCTTTGTCGCGGATCCGCCGCTGAAAACATGCGAGATCTCATCGGGCTCATTGGACTTGGAATTGACAGGATCTGAGGCCTGAACGCTGAATCGTAGCTGCCCATGGTATGTCTTTTGTTCAATAGATGCGCCCGGGAGGCAATCCACGACCCAACGACGGATCTTTTCCATCTCTTGCTCGCTTGTATGTGGGGCCGACTTGTGAACAACGTGCACATGGTAAACATTACCATGTCGCCGGCGCAGGTAGTCAGTAGTACCAAGCGCAAGCATTCTTTTAGCCATGATGCCCGCGCGACTGGCAAGGGCGTCGGCTTCCTCCATAGAATGCGTGGTTAGAACGAGCGAGCGACCTGGTATAATTGAAGCAAGGGTACGCCACATGACGCGTTTAGAGGCCGCGTCCATCCCGGAGGAAGGTTCATCGAGCAAAAGAACGGTGGGATTTCCCATCAGCGCCACTCCGAGAGATAGCTTTCTCTTATTTCCCCCTGACAGCTTGGCGGCCATGCGATTCCGGAAAGGACCGAGACCAACAGCGCGGATAACCTCATTGACATTATGTTCAACATTGGAAATACCCCGGATGCGAGCGTAGAACCTCAGGTGTTCCAAAACCGTCATCTGATCCATCGCATCGAATTGCGGACATACACCCAGATGAGCGCGCGCAGCCGCACGCTGCTTAATAACCGAAATATTCTCGACAAAGATCTCTCCACCTTTCCGAGAAGGTTGAATATCACCCCTGATAAGACTTATGGTTGTTGATTTGCCAGCGCCATTTGGCCCAAGCAGTGCAAACACTTCTCCTCGAGCGACTCCAAAAGTAACGTCTTGGACAGCAACGAATTTTCCAAACGACTTCGTCAGGTGCAAAACCCTGAGGCCATCGTTAGAACTCGAAACCCGAGTGAGTTCATTATTGAGATCTTCGTCGGCATCGATCTCTTCTTCCGGGTCTTCCTCTTTGGTCTCATTCCGGAACCTACGAAAGAACGGACCACTATCCCACCAAATCAATAGGCCGAAAAGCAATATTGACTGGAGAATAAGATAGAGTATCGGACCTCCGTAGAGCGTAATCTCTCCTGGATATGAGGCAACCTCTTTGTCTTTGCACAGGGTAGAGAAAATATTGAGCGCTGTGAACAAGGACCGAGTGACGTTGCCAATGGGTGCAAGAGCTGCAATGACAAAATGCATTACTTTGATGAGAGAGTTGACATTCGGAGTCGGGGCGTAGGTCAACACAGACATGTAGGCAATGAAGTAGAGAAGGAACATGACTCTTTTCCATGGTTAGTATCATGACGCTCATCAATTTCGGGTACAGGCAAATACTCACGCTTGGGTTCCTGCGGAGAAAGCAAATGCAGCCAGTTGAGATTTGGCCAATATCGATATAACATAGGCAAACAGCGTGGACGCAATACCGTATAAGACCAGGATAAGAAACAGGTATCCTGGATGATACCATGCGTTCGATACTCCCCTAAAAATGACGATCACCAGGACACTAACCGCAAGAACGATCAGGGAGTCGAAGCACAGGTACGCTAGCCACAAGGGAAAACTTCGGACGCCATTACTGTAATGCAGTGCGCGGACATTTCTGAGGCGTTCGACGGTAATATAAAGGGAGAAAAAGGCCGGGTAAACAGAGAGAGCCAGGCCGAAGTAAGTGATCAACTGGAGAGCCTTGCCAGAGTCTTCGGCCCACGGAAGCTCGAAACTCTGATACTGTGTACTTATCGATATGTTCAAGAGCAGACTATCCATAGCATTCTGCACAATGGTGGGGAGAGAGATAGCTCCGTTCCCCTTCCAGGCAAAAGTCGGCACAGAAGAGTCATCGCCGAGGAAAAAGCCGCCCGGAGTAACGTTTCGGAAGTTCTGGTCAATATAGTTGTTGAATTCGTCCAGAGTGTCGACAATATGCGTCTTGTTGAGGAGCGAAGTTATATCAAAATTGGGGGACGAGGAGCTCGGTAGTGAGCTGGCGAACTGCCGAACGGACGACGGTGTAAACTTGCTTGATGGGCCAACTACCAATTCAAGATCGATTTGGGACAAAAGAGATTCGATGTCAAATTCAAGTGTGGTGCCTGGGCCGGCACAGCCGGGCCGCTTAAAATCCTTAAGGAATAATGTCACCAAACCTGCAGCGATGATGGGGATCAAAAAAGCAGCCAAATAAGGAAGCCAGTTTCGTCGGAGAATTGTGGCTCTTTTGCAGAACAATACCCACGTCTGCCGCGCCATTCCGATGCGTTTTCCAGTTAAGAGATTTGGAGTTTGCTGGGGCTCTTTGGTGTGATCGGACTGATTGTAATCGGGAAGCTCAATAGAATTCTGAACCTCTTCTGCGACTTTTAGGAACACATCTTCAATGGTTGGCCCACTAACACAGTAGTCTGAGATTCCCAGCTCTTCCAGCTTCATAACAAATGCTGCAGCTTGAGCAGAATTCGGGACACTGTAGACAATCCGATCAAAATGTGTCTCGGAGGGTGTGTCCATAAAGCTCGATAAGAAGGATTTTTCGGATCCTGGGTTCTGATATACATGAATTCGATAACCGGATCCAAGCCTATTTTTCAGTTCAACGCTTGATCCGGTAGCTTTTAGTGATCCTTTCGATAGGATAGCGATGTGATCCGCTAAGAGGTCAGCCTCGTCCAAAAAGTGTGTAGTCAGTAGAATCGTCCTCTCCCCGCGTTCTGCCAGCAAGATATCCCATATCTTCCTCCTTGAGATCGGATCAAGGCCAGAAGATACCTCATCGACACAGCAAATGGACGACCCTCCGGTAAACATCATCGCTAATTGAAGTTTTCTCTTCTGTCCTCCAGAGAGAGTTCGCGACGCAGCAGTGACCTTTTTATCCAGATCGCAAGCCGCGATAAGCTCGAGAAGCTGCTCCTTAGTGTCGACCTTTCCAGCTGATTTCAATTTATTGAATATATGGACATGCTCCAGAACGGTCAGACGATCCCATAGGACGTTTCGCTGAGGACACAGGCCAAATCCACCGCCCGTCTCGGTATAATTGACCGCGATTTGTCCCGCAGAGATTTTTGAAAGACCAGATATTGCGTCTAAAGTGGTAGATTTGCCACTTCCGTTGGCACCGAGTAGCACCATAATCTCTCCTCTCCCAACTTCAAGATTTAGATTATCAACAGCTAGCACCTCTTGCCTTCGGCTACCAAGAATTGGGCCGAATTTTCTATGGAACCAGTTTGGCTTGTAGACCTTAGTGAAGCCACTCAGCGAGACGGCGACCGATGTTGCATTGGATTTCGTAGACTTCCTGTCTGGACACTGTGTTCCATAAAAAGCCCGCTCGATCCATGCACCGAGAACTGGATAAACTAGGATCTGGATGATAAAAAATATCCAAAATGCGATACCTGGTATCGTCCAAGGGCTTTCGGGCGCGGCCTTGACCAGATTTGTCGGTAGATTTTGCCTTTCCCAGCGGGCCATGAAGATTGTAAAGTGGATATAATTCATGGGGGGGAATAGAAGAGAGAGAATCGCAACACCAGCGTTGCTTTTCGGGCCAACAATTTGAGAAATAATTCCCAACAAGAGACAAGCGATAGTAATGGATATTCCGCTGAGCTGTGCTCTTTTGAAGAGCGCTGCTCCGAGGAGCGAAAACGAGGAGAGAGAAAGGCCGGCTAAAAGCTGAAAAATAATCTGGATGCCAGGTGAGGTTTTGCTAAACACACCAAAACTCAAGATAATTCCGATGAGAATCCACCCAGGGGCGTAAATCGCATCCAGGGCAAGATGCGCGGCAATAGATCGGGCGGCCTGTCGTTGCCAGTGTGCATTGTTCGGCATCATACAATCAATAAGCTGGCTCATGCCCAATTCACGTTCAGCGGCAACCAAGCCCGTAAGCTGGTATGTTACGCCGACAATTCCGATCAAGAATGCGATGGCCAGGATGTCAATAATAGCGCCCATATAGCGAATGCGAATTGTCTCTCTTCGCTCTTCGGCGGTTTTTGATGTATACGGGTATTCCATAACCTACGCAGGTATGGCCTTGTTAGACAATATGCAAGTTCACAAAGTGAGATTGCCAATGGAGTGCAAAATCTACCAACCTGTTGGGGTGGGCTGCCGTTGTTTGTGCCATCAACCGAGGCGATGGCCCAGTCCACAGCATGCTGGAAGGGAATAATATAAATCTCGGCATCGTTGTTAGTGTCCGTGGTCCGAATCTTGCCTCCGCCTAAGCTACCGTCTGCTTTGAGGGTATAGTTCCATCTTCCCCCGGGGCCTTCGGTAGGGGATGAATAAAACACTGCAGCTGCGATGCAGTAACTTGTACCGAGCAAGGTACTTTTGCAGGTATCCACCAATTGATCTGGAGAAGAGAGGACTTCGACCTTTTTCCCACTGGATCTGACCGGTTCTGCAACGCGTGCGATCACACGGTCGATATCTCCACCGGTCAAGCCATTATTGACGAATACAACTTTGTCTCTTGAGCCAGAGACAGCGCTGAGGGCATCGGGTAAAGAACGTACGGGAGTCGGTTCACCGATACCGAATTCCGCGGGTGGAATGAACAAATTCCGAGCATAGGACCTGGCGACATTGTTAGAATGATCAGAGAAACAGGCAGAGATGTGGCAGCTGGATGATCGACGCACAAGAACGCCACGAAGATGACAGGCAGGAAGAATGCTCGAATGGGCGTTGTGATCCAGGGACGAACGAGTGTGATGAGGACGTTCTTGACGAACAAAGTCCAGATCTGCCGAAGAAGCATCATGGCGTCAATGCAGGCTCATTGCTGGCCGAAGGTTGCCAATTAAAAGTTACACAAAATAAAAGGAATTATTATCGTCTGCCATGCAGAGGTTTTGAAGCCGGCCTTGCAGACTCTCCGCAAGAGAAAGGGAACAAAAGAGCGGATTGCAACACACGTTGCACGTCGACTAACGTCTGTTGCAGGCAGCCATTTAGTTGACTCGAGCTGGGATGACCGAAAGGCAGGGGACTGTCACTGAAGTTGAGATCCTGTCCTGCCCAAGCACAGCCATCGCGATACCAGACAGTTTCATCGCAACCCAGAAACCCGCCCCGTTCGGCGTTCGTGCTTTGACGTCGGTGGAGCAGGACGAGGCTGTGTGAGTGGTCAATCTCGCGGATTTTGGCGTTGGTGGCTTGGGCTGGGCGGGCCTCGCTTAAACATCCTGAGATCCGGTGGAGGACAAACGTGGTGAATGTTGCGAACTCGAACATGGATCATCCTCACGATGTCTGTCGAATCTACGAGTCGCGATGAAAGCTAAGCCGAATGTCAAAAGGCGATGTCGACAAACATCTCGTCCGCCACTCGCTGAAGCCACACTCAGCATATTACAGTACGTTTTTGAAACGAATCATGCTTTAATGTAGACTTAGATTCTCATGTAGTTGTTGAATGGTCGCCTTGATAAGCGTTTTGAAGATTGCTAACTAGTGTCTATCCCTCGCAAATAAAACCAATCTCACTTCTATTGCCAGATGCGATCAAGAAAAAAGGCACATTAAACAATACAGGCAGCTGTCAATCAAAGCTCGCCTGGGAGAACTTTTTCGAAGAAGAAACGCCAGGAGAAATAATATAGACAGTAATAGGGGCGATGGTAAAAGTATCAGTACAAGAAGGAATGGGACAGATGCGCTATGCGAATATGCAATACCGACCACCTGCCAGTTGATATTAAAAACCACTATAATGCGGAATGAAAACATGTAAGAAGTTGATCATCTCCTGTTGAAATTAAGATACCGCGACTGCAGAAACAAAAAACGTCAGTATAATGGTCTTGCATCGTCAAAGACAGCGATGAACTTACCCCGATGAACAGCAGCACTAAATTAGACACGATGAAGCACAGATAGATTCCCAGGTCTCTCCAACGGTGATCAAATTCCATACCGAATGGCTTATAAAACTGATCTCCAACCTTGAAAGCGCAGTACTCGCACACATCCGTCGCGTTCTTTACAAGGTATCCCGGTCCACCGTTGGCGAAGAACTCCTTCATATACGAAAAGCAGTCCTGCCCCGGCGGCGGAGTGAATCGGTTCAATTCCTCTGGTTTGCAGGTGACCGGCCTATCATGCAGTTCCGTGACAATCATCCCGCTCATCAGCCGGGTGAACGGATCCAATTCATACAACCACACTCGCCAGAACTTCGGAATCTGGGGCCTGGGAATCGAGACACCGCAAAACAGGAAGAAAATAATGATGACTGGCGGGTTGAGGAGCATCGCAATGAATGTGCTAGGCGTCAACGCTGAGATCATCTGGCCCAGGGTGACTGCGAAAAACTCCGTGATCAGAATCATGAAGAACTGATAGCCCGCTCTGCTGCTGGCCGACTGCAGCCCCGGGATATAATAAATCGGGAGGAAGAAACAGACCGCGCAGAGAATACTGTATGGAACCTCTGCAAGCACCATCGCCAAGGCGAACGGAAACTGCTTATAAGCTTTGGCTGCAGACTCACGATAGAAAATCAATCGGGACATGTCGTACTTGGGTTCAACCTGTGCAAGAATAAGGGCCGGGATGACAGTGATCTGGAAGAGCACGAAGATCCGGTACTGAAGCGAGGATCGGGAGTCGTTCAGCTGAAGATAGCACAACCCAGTGATCAAGGCGAGGGCGACATGACTGAAAAGGCGAGTGAATCCGTAGTTTGGTGATCTCCAAAAAGCAAGATTCGTTCGTCGACAGACAACCTTTATCTGGTGCCATAGCGGTGTAGCATATTCCTTCTCAGCATCTGGGGACGCCGCAACTCCTTCAGTTGCCTTGATACGCTCTGCCTTGAGTTCGGTGATTTTCAGCTTCACTTGCTCAAACTCTGGAGACGTGTTCCAGATGTCTCCCCAGTCACGGTCACCGATTCGCGGGGTTTGGCCGGCACCAATCGCATCCAACATCCATTCAGCGGGGTTCGCGTTTGGCGGGCAGTCAGCGCCGTTACGGTGGAAATAATCACGGAGAACGCGTGCATCCTCACCGATGTCGCCAAAGTACACACACTGGCCTCCACGTTGAAGCAATAGCAGGCGATCGAAATTTTCAAAGAGGGCAGAGTTGGGCTGGTGAATAGTGCAAAGGATTGCCTGGCCAGCCGCGGCGAGCTTCCGGAGGAAACGAACAATGTTGAAAGCAGACTGACTGTCTAGTCCGGAAGTAGGCTCATCCAAGAAAAGCAGCAGTTGCGGTTTCGCAGCGAGTTCCACGCCAATAGTAACACGCTTTCTCTCCTCAACTGAAAGACCGGTTTCGGGGTCACCAATGATTGCATCCGCCAAGTTCTCAAGCTCAAGCAAGGAAATGATCTCTTCGACATAAGCGAACTTTTCTTCCTCAGGAATCTCATACGGTTGGCGAAGGGTCGCAGAGAACCGAAGCGCTTCCCTCACCGTTTGTGTCGGCTCGTGAAGGTCAAGCTGCTCCGCATAAGACGTGCCACGTTGGAACGAAGAACCTGGCGCACGCCCATCGACAAAGATATCACCAGTAATAACTCCAATGTTCTTTCGCGAGGCCAATACATCGAGTAGGGTTGTTTTACCAGCGCCACTAGCACCCATCAAGGCCGTAAGCTTACCCGGTTCAACGTATCCAAAGACATTGTTAAGCAGACGGCGAGTACCACCGGGAACCGGAACATCGTAGCAGAGATCTTCCCAAGATAGGACAGACTTGGACTCGATCTTGAGATTTGACTCAGGCTCCTCTGATTTCTTTTCTTGTCGGTTTCTCTTTTTATCTTGGAGTTTCTCGTTGAGTTTCTTCAACTCCTTTGTCTCTCTTGCAAAGAATGTCACGGTCTTGCCTCCGGCACCATACGTCAAGGCTTCGCCCAAGTACGCATTCGCAAAGAGGAAAGCGACAATGAGAACGACCATGATACCCCAGTTCCTCCACAGATCGACGGGGTTATACCGGAACTGAAGATTGATATAGTTGGAACCAGGGACAGTGCTTGAACCAGGGTCACCACCGGGAAGAGTGCAGACTTGATGTGACAGATTTGTGTATCCCGGCCCCGCGGGAATGAGGGAGTCCGCCGTGCAAGTCATCGTGAGTCGCTTGAATTCGTTCATCATCAAGGCAGCGAACCCCAAGCCGACTGCATTGATGTAAAAGAACCATCGCAGCCATACTTGTTGGTCTTGCCATTGAATGAGGTAACCGGAGGTCACAACAAACAGGGTAATAATAATGGACACGCCTTTTAGAGCATAGTCGAAATCTGGACAAAGGCACCCGACGGTGCGGAAAAACAGTGTCATAGAGAGGTAGCCAGTGATAATAATTAGAACGAACGGGAAGAACGCTCCCGCATCCAGCACCAAACCGCACATAAAGTAGACGATGATACTGAAGACTAAGATTTGCACCGAAGCAAAGGCCAGATCCACGGCAATTTGGGCGATCCACAGGGCGCTTGGGCGGTGAAACGTAAATGCACGGTGCTTGTTCACAATCGGTCGGCCAAGCATGGTTGATGCCAGTTCACTAAAGGCTTGAAGAGCATTGAATAACAACGAGATGAACAAAACACCACCCCGTGTAAAGGCGCCAGCACTCGTTTTAGGGAGTTTCAGCCAAACTGTACCCAAAACGATAGCCACGCCGATAGAGGTAATCCATGAGACAGCAAGAGAGAACTTATCCTGCCACTTTATCAAGAATTGGCGTTGCATTAAGGCCCAAACTTGAAGGTAGAACGGAATCGAGTATACCGAAGATTTGGAGGTGAATTTCCGTTTCGCTTCAAGGTGGGCGAGTTCAAAATCTTCATAGATATGTTTCTCATGTTCCAATTGGGAACGGTACGCTGCCATCTCCTGTTCAAGTGCCTTGTGGTGTTCGGACTGTTGGAAAGCGTGAGCAAGAGCATCCGGCGTCGATGGAACATTATCCGCGTTTCGACCTTCCTTGTACTCTCGTTCGAAAGGATCTGTGCATCCAGTCAAATAGTCCGGAGTGGTCTGGCGTGGTTTTTCTTTGAATCCTAGATCCTCAAAATACGCTCGTGCTCCATTCGCGGGTCCGAAATATACCTGACGGCCTGAGTCGACCACCATGACTTTGTCGAACTGGGCGTAGATATTTTCAGACGCCTGGTAAAGGGATACAAAGGTAGTGGTTTTGTAGATGTTTGTCATAATCCGAAGCGACTTGGCGTAGTCGAGGGCGGTGGAGGCATCCAAACCGCGTGTTGTATTATCCCAAGCAAGAACTGTGGCAGAAGTCACCATCATTTCCGCTATACTAACACGCTTTCGTTCTCCTCCGGAAACTCCACGGACAAATTGATTACCAACGACCGTGTTTATCGTATGCTCAATGTTGAACATCTTTAGAAGAAGATTAATGACCTAGGGCAAAGTTAGCAGCTGCGATACTCGACAAGCAACAAGAGCCACTGATTACCTTTTCTTTGAACTCAGCCTTGGACATACCAGCAGGACGTTTTCCTGGAATCTTGGTGTCCAAAGCGAATCCAAGAGTCTGGCCAACTGTCAACGTGGGATGATGTACATCATCTTCTTGGTTGTAGACGGCTTCGCCTCGGAAACGTTTGGCGAAGGACTCTGAATCAAACGGGCCATATAAAACCTCGCCATCGACACCAGTATAGCCGAACCTTTGATTGGCTATCACTTTGAGGAAAGTTGTACATCCAGCTGACGGTTTTCCGAGAACCAGAATCATCTCACCGGGCTTAGCTACTCCTTTGAAGTCCTTCAAAATCTCAAATTCTTTGCCTTTTCTGCCCCAGCCAAAGATGTGCATAATGGTCTGTGGAATATTGAAGAAGTCTACCACTGCATTCGGAAATGTACGGACGATATTCCTGACGCCGCCAATTCCCCGAACGGTTAGGCCTTCCCAGACAACACCTAGTAATATGTTAACCCAAACAAGTCTCGGATAAGACAATGGGCACGCAATGCTCACCAATCTGCTTAGGGCGGATTCCAGCCTCTGCTTCAGCGGTCCTTGAACCGTGTAGAGCCGCCTCGAGGTCAAAGGGCTCTCCTTCAGTCGACGACCCTTCGACATCCTCAGAAGCCTTCTCGCTAATGCGGATTGATTGTTGGCGGGATAAGCGTCTGGCGCGCTCGGATACCCCAGAAAGCTGCTTGCTTAGTTCAGCAAATTCTGCCTCCGCCCTCTTAACATCGACGCCGCTAGTCGGGCGTGTCAAACCATGGGGTTGTGAATTTCTCAAATTCTCGCGGCGGGCTTCATATTCGCTGCTAGTAAATAACGTTTCTGCATCTGAGCTATCGGTAGGCTCCCGGGTTTGCGGGGAAATGTCCCCGGAGCCATGGAGAGGCATTGTTGATACTATGAACACGAGCTTTCGACTTCTTTCCCGCTCCTTGTCAATGTATACTGGACTAAAATGGAATGTTGAAAATCAGAGAAACTTCAACAGCATAGAGCAAAAGAAAACTGTCGTTCAATGGCAAATAGAGTTCAAGGATAATAAGAGAGTTGACCCATGAAACAAACGATATAGGATGCCATTGAAGACTCCGGGAAGTACGAACAACCAAGACCAATCTCAGGCCTAGCTCCCTTGATATACGGATGTCTCCGTATGGTATGAGGCTAGTTGTAGAGACAAAAAGGGAGAGAAGAAGGGAAGATGCTGGTGGGTATCTTCCGTAGATAACTATTTTCTCTTTTTTTCTCCATTGTCCGGGCGTTAACCAAAACGGGTATGAAGCATAGTTGAGGCCCGGTTTCCAGGATAAGAGCCAGCAAATCTCAAGGGAGTTCCAGGAAGCTCGGGTCCAGGGAAAAAATTACAGACCCACAGACCGCGATGCTAGACATCTCAACTCAAAAGATCTGGACCAGGAACCGACCGTCAAGACGCCGAGATAACTCACTAGAATGTCGCATATCCAGTAGAAAAGCACGAATTGTACGCTCACCCGGGAGCGAGAATTCCGCAGCAGCGTTTCGAGCGGCCACAAGTTGATTTCATACTTTCCTTTTTCGCTTCGCTGCGAAGACGGGCTCGTGCTGAGCTGCTTGATTTGCCGAATGGAGACGCGTTTCTGATCTTTGCAGCGCCGGAGTTAAGAGCTGACAAACCCGATGGCCTCACGTGGCGAGAACCGGGGATGCGCCTTTCCGAATATGGCTAGTTGACGCCTTTCGGCTGGAGAGTCCGGGCTTTGATTGGCTGCTCGGATTGATTACCGCCGGAGCGCCGTATATCCCGGTGTGTATTGATACAGTCACAATTAATCAGAATTAGTAATTGTTAGCCAGTGCCGAGGTGACGGGCCCCGTTTGTGGCAATATAATTGGCTCCAAGCGGGCCCAGTGGAGCATGCTGCGAGTCAGTCGATGCTTATCTGATCGAGCCTGTAACGGAAACCCGAACTGGCGAGGCTTCCCGTGTGTTTCAGCCATCGGCACCTCCAAGGCACGCAGACGCGGAAAACGGATGGCTTGAGCTTTCTCCCTTCACTCAAGTCTGTGCTGGCATGATGTGCTAATAGCACAACACTGCTTTTACATCTGCTCTTTGTCTGTCCCTCTAACATCATGAATCGACATTTCGCCTGGTGGCCGCGGAAGCCTAACGGGCTTTGCAAGCTGTATAAGAATCAACTTGCCCTAACGTCATCGGACTTTATGACGGGAAGGGCGCCTTTGACCCCCTGATAAGTGGGTCTATTGAGCTGGAGTTTCCAGCACTCAGAGGTCTTTCAGAGGCATTGTCAGTGAGACAAGCCGGTTGGAAGCTGTGACGTTAGATTCTGGAATTGGAGACTCATGTTGTGTCTAACGGGGCCGTCGTTCTGAGACGTTCCTTGACGCGCATGTTCTCATCGTGCATCGTTTCGCGGCCACGTGAAATACGTCTCGGAACCCTTCAATCAAACAATCGGGCAATTGCACGTTTTCCTAGAATTGCTTCTTCCCGGTTCTCGAAGGTCTTCTCTGGTACTTTCCGGGCACGGCCGCAACGTTATCTCAACTGGGGCACAATGCATGCCGATATCTGCAGGTCCGAAAATCCAAGCGTTGTTGTGAGAGTCTTGGGTTAAGTCCTTCCAGCACCAAAATGGGGATGCTAAGCGCCGATCGGGGCTATAAATATACCGGCAAGGCATGGTGTGAGTGGGTGGATGTCCGTGACGGGGCAATGCTTCATGTTTTATTTTCTATTTCTTCTCTATTCTCCATGGTACCGAGCACATAATCCATACATACGCACGCAACATTCGTCACTCGGCTTGGCTGTCAGCTCAAATGTACGCCGTATGTATATGTTTGTATGTATGTACATGGAACGATGGAGAAAGCTCTCTCAGTCAGTATTCATAGCTACCACCAAGTACACGTAAAAAAGAGCAATACAAAGCTTGTTTCGATACAACCCGGGCCAATCCTCCGACACCTAAGCCTTAGCCTGCCGGCCCAGCTGGCTCGGCTCTTGTTGTAGAATCATGATTGCGAGAGGAATTGGCGGCCAAGTGCGTTCCACGAAAGACATACTAGGCTCGGGCGTAGGCGATTGGTACTCCATACTCTGACCCGAGACCGGTCGTGGCTAGGGCTGCAGCACGCTGGAAAAGAGGCAGGTCATTGGACATGGTCGCAAAAGATGTGTTTGGATAAGCTCAAGAAGTGGTCAATTCATGCATCCTGCCGATGGGGCTGAAAAGAGTGGATATTTCAATGGAAACTTTAACCTGACAACCTCACTCGCTGGACTCATATCATCTCTTGATCACAAAGGGTCCTTTGAATGTCGAAAAACAGTGCCCTAAGATAGCTAGACTTCCAGGTGTGTTGTCTGCTCTTCGGAAGGTGTCCGCAGGCTGTAGCGGAGGGTTCTTGTGGCCTGTTGCCGCCGGCCACTTGCTTGAGAACCGATCAGGCTTGCCTCCGTTTCTCGCCAGCCTGAGCGCCGCTCCTCTTTTTTTTATCGAAATGAGAATCTGCCTGGATCTGGGTCTCGTTGTAGCTTGATTTTGAGGACATGCTCAACTGTCGTTCGAAATCTAGCCAGTGCGCGAGGCTGCGCCCTGCTCATGCTGCATTATGCTGTCTTGCATGGGTGTCCGTTCCAACTGTCAAGTCTGCTTGTCATGTAGACTGATCATATTCTCTGATGACATGAGTTTCTAGAATTTGCATTCCAGCAGCAAGCTCTTATCCTAGCCATATGCAGAGTGCAGAGGAGCGTGCTTTGTCTCACTGTTGGCACGAACCGGGCGCACAAACGATCCGCGATCCCCCCCCGTCCGACCAAGCCTGGGCCCCTTTGATATGGGACAGCTAATGTGAGTTGACACGTCGCGTGCGTTGCCATGCATCGGTATGGCTATGCAGCTCTCGGTAAGCGTTTGCGCCGTAGAAACTCCCTGGACTTGGTGGACTGCGTCCGAAAAAAAGGCGACAGAAAGGCAACCGGCCCAAGAGTTGAGCCCAGCCAGACTGGCTTTGACAAGGATACGAAAATAAACCCAAAGCTCCCGTACCGTCTTTCATCATCAGCATATCCCAAACTAAATATATTTAGGTCTCTATCCCTCGCTTGCTCATCCTCAATATGAATTCTTCTTCACTTCACTTGATATCGTGCTTCTCTGCTTCTATGGGAAAGGGATTAATGATCTAGGGAAAAAGGAGTGCGTGGATCAGAGTGCACTTCATTCCCACTATCCTAGGGTCCTCACTCTGCGACAAATCATCGGCCGTCACCCAGCAGCAAAAGACCAGATATCGGCTACGAGGCTCTTTCAAACCATCAGTTACTTGGCTTTCACATAGTGGCGAGTCAGTTCCCTCTGTGAACAGCTCTTCCTTTGCTTACCATGGCCTCCACCTAACCTTAAACAATCCTTCGTTAGCAGACGTGGCTCCTAACAATGTTTCCCGTCGTCGCCCTCGCGTCAAGGATGTCGAGATTACGTGCTCGCTTTACATGGGCTGATCCCATTGTCCGCATTCCCAGTGATGATGCGTTCGTTTTCTATACTCAACCCTCGTATCACCCAACATAGACCGACTTTATGTCAGTCCAGCCAACAGAACGTGGACAAGTGCTGTCCTTTAGCCACGAACCCGATGTCTCCTCGCTTCATGCTTTCCAAGAACGAGTGAATACGTCACAAACACCCTTTTTAGCGTCAGTCGGGTAGCAACGCAGCTCAACCATAAATCTGTTACCGAACCGAATGCTACCGCAGAGCCCTGCAAACTGCATCATTGGTGGTGGAGCTGATCAGCTTGTTGAGCCGCAGGTTTCGTTGAAACCCCGCGTTGATTAGATTCCAAGACGGCTGGAGTGGTTATTAAAATGGAATCAAGGGTCGATAACATCCTAGTTGAAGTTTTTCCCTCGCTGCTTTGCTGCCATTGAAACTGCCCGCTTAACGTGATAGCCACAAAGAGTCGGATTTGCTTGAACCGCGAGTCATCATTCACTCTCCTTTCAGTGTTGATACAACCCCCTTTCCACTCTATCTATCGAGATGCCTGGAATTCCTCCGAAGCCTTTGCGTTTCGTATTCAACATTGACTTCATTGAACCCAACTATGAAGTGCAACCTGAGATTCGCCGAGCTGACCAAGGATGGATCCCTCCCACGATTCCCACAGCAGTTACAAAGCTAGGCTCAACGGGATGGATCCAATGGACACCAAACGGCATAAAGCGCGCTGAAAGTGTTGGCGAAGAATTTCAAGTTTGTTCGTTGTTTTACAATTCGGAGTGCTCTCATTTCATGGGCGTACCGTTTGATTGTCGCATAAGGAGCGTGAGAGAGTTCCGCAGCCACGGCTTCGGTTGGCAGAGGGTGACTTTTAGGCACCTCAGGGACGTTGACCCTCCGATTTCAATCATGGGCTTCGGTCTGGAGTACAACGTCCTTGCTGGGAAAGGCTCTCCTTCCTGGATGCCGCAGCTTGTTCCAGAGACATTCACGTACAATCAAGACAGACACCCTCCTGATCGAACCGGGCTTGGTGGAGATCTCTCCCTCCTCCTAGCTTTTGCAGCTTTCTCGTACCCCCACGATCCTCTCAATCCTCGGAACATACTGTGCGTCATCAACACCTGCTTTAAACCGCCGGTTTGGAAGCCCCACAATATCATCTCTCCAAGTGAGTCCTTAACCCAGCTCCTTGAGTGAGAATCCTCCCCTGACAGGTCTGCAGGAATACATGGTACTGGAGTGGTGGTGTCCATCAGGCTGGACCCTCAGGGCGACACCACGAAAGAAGATCTACAGAATTACCAAAAGGGCAATTACGGCCCGATAATCGGGGCTTAGGCAAAGAAACGATGCATGACCAAGGGCTCATTACTACGCCACCGATGGGCGAGGCATCGATTGCCCAATATGATTTGCGACACTCTGCGAGCTAGTTGCATTCATGCTCAACGCCTTTTGCGGAAATACGTTTCTAGTACATATCTTTTTTATTTTTATTTTTATTTATTTTTTTTTCTGATATCCCTGGGCGTGAAATGGGGATGGAATACAGTTTTGCCCTTAAACTGAATCATTTGTCCATAATTGACAACCGCCCTTGTATTTGAAGCTTGATACCACTTTGTTTATTTTGGAATACCCCGATTTCCAGCCCTGAATGCTTGTTGTCTATCAGAAGATTGTTCACCATTTCAATTGGAGATTGATATCATTGGAATTTGGTACGACTTATTAACTATCATTGCACACTTCAGATTTTCCTTTTTTGTAACCGCTGATTTGCTAAAGATGAATATGCACACTGAAAGTTCCAGTTGGAGGTGTCTTATTGTAGATGACACCATTAGGCTTAAAAGGCTTCGAAAAGTATTAAAAGAAGTCTAACTAGGCTGGCTTAAAGAACACTGTGGCTATCATTGAACATCAGGTAATCGGACAGCAATGTCACCTGATTGGGTAATATACCGAACCCACGGGAGAGATGGATATTGGAGCTGTCACAAGGAACCATTTTGTTAGCATCAGAAAGCAAAAGGATTAGAGTAAGCATGAGGGATGTTCGCTTTTGTGCATTCCGAGACAACTCCGGGGTGCATGAAACAGTCCTGATGGAAACACATAACAGTACAACTGGCATATTACGAAAAACAGGGCAATGGTTGTGCAGGAGTTGGAGAAAAATACGCATCTTGCCAAGATGGATAGATGCATGTAAGCTGGCAAGTGAGGCTAGCGGAAAATGGGATCCGTGCAAGTGTCCGAAGGGGTGGAGAGGTCATCGCGGCGCAGCCCGCCAACAAAATATGAATGATAACATAGCAAGAAAACGTGGTAACAGCACTCACCTTCGGTTCAATAATCTTTAAATAACGGACCTGGATGCCGCTTGTCGTAAAGTACGGAATCTCAAATTTAACGTTGATGGGCCTTTTGCCCTTCGCGGTCTGTCCAGCACCACCCATGCTCCCCCCGAAGCCGCCTGTCATACCGCCGCCATGCTCATCGTCACCCTTGACGGAAGGCAATCCTAGCTCAGCGCGCATGAGGAACTCTTTACCGCCACCAAACTGCTTAATTTTCCAAATTATTGCGGATTTCTCGGGAGCATAATGAACAGTTCCTATGTTTGTTCTGAACCTTGGCGAATCGGCATCTTCGGGGACAGGGACTAAAATTTCCACGTTATTCGCTGTGCTGCGGCGTTTGAATTGCGCTTTGGCCTGGTTAAATTTATAACCGTCAGCACTTCACCACAATCCGCATATCGGGGCAGGTATGATAATGCTTACTTTTAACATATACTCAATCCGGGATCCGGAGTGCGACTCCACAAGACACTCTACCCAGATGAGTGGCTTAACTTGGGTATTCAGGCGATAGCTCATCAGCTCGAACTCTCCATCCGGTGGAATAAAACTGATAGTGCGATCATTCTCAAAGCGTGATAATCGGACACATTGGTGGAATTTGACGTCTTCCATCTCCACCGCTTTGCCTCTCGTCGCTCGCCCTGTTGTCTCAAACATAACTTTGTCGTTCAAACCCAAACGGAGTTCTGGCATGCCACTAAGATAACACTTCATCTTAATTGCCCCGAGAATCTCCGACCGTAGAACATTCCCATTGGCAGAAACCAGGAGGTTTAGCGACTCTATTACGTCCAAGAAAACCTCGTTCTTTCGGTATCGAATACCTTCGCTTCTCCAGGATACAGCGTTGGTGACAGCGATTGGAGGACGTGCCTGTATTTCCAGTTTGTGCGATTCTTGCGTAATATATCTAGCAACCCAGAGACGTCAGCATGTGATACTTGTCTCGGAACATGATCCATATACGGTCATGAGAGGGAAAAGGAAGACGCACTCCTGTAGTATTTTGCTCTCTGTCGTCTGGGGGTATCCAAAATCCATCATTTCATCAAGTAATTCATAAATAATAACAAAATTGTCGCGAATACTCTCCTCCTCCAACTCTTTGAAGTATTCGGTAAAGACCTCAACTATTTTATGGAGAAAAAGAAGTATTTCGGCCGCATTGGTATTCCGTTTCGTCAAAGCTAGAAGGTAGAGATTGCTGTGACGGATATAAAGGTACTAATCGCGATAGGTGGGCTGTTAGCACTCCGCTTACGTCGACCCCGCATAGACGAGTAAGCCATTGAAGGCTGCCCACGTACATTGATCCCTTCGGAGGAGAAGCAAGGAGGGACGGCCGAGCTTTCTTCTTCAGCTTCGCTTAAGAGAATTGGAAACTTTTCGACAGCAGACATGGGAATATCTCCCCGGTAATTACGGGCAAGAAGGGTCTGTAAGATAATAATGTCAGCTCAACTCAATTGCTCCAGAGGTTTCTGGAGGTGACAATCATTCGTAGAGTAAGGGCAGAGAGGCATACCTTGCCCTTCAGGTCAAGGAAGAAGACTGCCGAAGCCATGATCGTCAGGGTCGTGCCGGTATAAAATGTCGAGATTCAGGGAGAGGGTTGGGAATAGTTCATGGCCGCCAGGCGCGCTCTCAAACAGCCATCTCCGAACGGGGCTATCAGAATAAGGAGGCGCAGGTTAAAATGCTAGGTTGTAAGTTCTGCTGGCGTACGCCTGGCCTCGATCAATTTCTAGCTCAGATATCAGAAATGCATGGTCTGTCTTCATGGCATCAGGCAGTTTGATAAGGGTTCAAGTTGGTGATGTCGCCAGCAGCCCACCCTAGTCCGAATCCGGACTAGCGGGCTTGCTGAACCAGATAAAAAACAGTTTCTGTTTTGGTTCGTCTTTTCTCTTCTTCTTTTCTTCCATTAAATTTCTTCCTGCACCCTAAAGACAGTGCAAGCCAACACAAGCTCTCTTGGGCTTTCCTGTATGCAATCTCTGACTTTCTGTTAGGGGGAGCACCACAGGTTTTCAATTGCTGAACCTTGCGATATGTGGTGCAAAGACCAAGTCTCTGGACGATTTCATAAGAGCTGACCGTGTATTTTGTTTACTGTTGCGCGGCCAGTGTCAGAGAAATCATACATCCTTTTGCTAATTCGCTGTACATTTCCTTGGGAGTAAAAAGTCGTGTCTGTTAATACATGGGGTCTATTATAAAACGAGGAAAATGAAAAGACACCCTCTTCGGAACGCCGTGTGAATGCGGAATAAAAATTTTCAAAGCCTTCCCCAGTCCATCATTGGCCACCAATATAGAACCCTAATGGCTTCAGTATGCGCTCGCGAGCAACTTTGTTTGCGACTGCGCCGCCCTTTTCAAGCGACACTGCACCAACGATCGCATACATAGCCTGGGCTAGGACAACATCTATCCCCGATTGCGTAAATTGATTGGGCTGGGTTGCGATGCGTCGTCAGTAACTTGAAACTGCTATCCCTGCGTAAATAGAGGAAACGTACCATTCTTGGTAGCCATCTCAATACACCGTCAAGTTCATATTGTCTGGCTAGGGACGCCAGCCTTTTCTTGTCCATCAGTGTCGCCCCGGCAGGACTAGAGAGAACCTCTATCCCTTCTAACGAGGGGTGCTGATATGGGACCCGGTTGTAAGGATCTTCCGGTAGTTTCTGGGAATAAGATGCGGATTCTTGTACAAGTGCGAGGGTCGCCTGGAGGGATACCAATTGTTTCCCTGGTCATCATCATGTCAGTAAAAACCAAACCCAACAAGCTCTGACCGGCGGAGTTTTGCGGCGAACCTATATAAGCCAATCGGTCATTGAATCCTCTTCTTCCTTGATCGAAGCTCTTGTGGGTAACAGCCTGCCATTTGACCTCCTCAGATAGCATTTTATC
The DNA here is from genome assembly GCA_001430955.1 of Chrysosporium queenslandicum. Taxonomy (NCBI): domain Eukaryota; kingdom Fungi; phylum Ascomycota; class Eurotiomycetes; order Onygenales; family Onygenaceae; genus Chrysosporium; species Chrysosporium queenslandicum. The sequence goes on along the minus strand of LJPI01001282.1, from coordinate 32,585 downwards.
GCCGCCTGGGCCTAGCATACGGATATAGAAACTATCCAGTTTCTCGGGATCGGAATTGACTTCGAACGGGGGTGCTTCTTCAGATCCTCGTAGTCTGACGGGAGCCTTCATTGCCGGCGGAGTCTGCTTCCATCGAGGTGTAGGCGCCGCTGGTGGTGTGGGAACCCCCTTCTCTGTGGGAACTTCGGTTGACATTGCCCGTCGTGAGCCCTGCCGTGAGCAAGACATGATCGGGATGATAAACCATGGTGAGCGTGGGCGGGCCGGCCGTATAATCGCGGCAAAAGTCTGGCTTGGGAGAATCTTAGACGCCATGGGCAAAAATTTCGACGTAGTGATCAAATCAATGGGTCCAAACCACACGGCTGTTTTTTGATCTTTGCATCACTTACGATTACCTGGAGGCTCTGGGAGAGAAATTGAAAACGCGCGGCTAAACCTGATTGGGCACTAGTCTAGCCGCTCCAAACGCCGGAGCAAACCAACTTCATGAAACTAGCAACATCACTTCAGTGCTCATTAACCTCACTATAGAAGTATTGTGTCGTGCCATCTACACGATCATTTCAGAATATGCAATACATTATTCTTTGATAGGAGAGTCATCGATGCAAGAGTGTTCCTCTAGTCATAGGCCTCGGATGGCTATATCTCCCATCTTCGGAGAGCCAACCTTCTCAGCAAAGAAACCACGAGCTTTACCGGTTCCTATTCAACCAGGCACCGGAGGTCATTTCTTATCCCCTGTCATGTAATCCTGCCATGTGGGTTGAGAGTTGCATAAGCCAGATCCAAGCAAATACCCTGTTAGCCACGCGTTGCACGTTACAACGGAATATCACCCATTTCATCTTTAGTCCTCGCTATATCTGCCTCATTCTCTAATTTGCTTTTTCGGATCGTTCCCCTGAAAACGGATAAAGCCATTTCTCCCGGTTGTTGCAGCCCCATCTCAGCCCTATGGATCGGGACGGCACGCGGAAGGGATCTCGCATGCAACTTCGGCTTCTCGAAACACAAGTTATTTCCGGTTCCGCTCGCTGGCAAACGGTTTGCGTACCTAGAGCTAAATGATAAAACCATTCTTGTCATTCATGCATCCTGTTTAATGTATGGTTGAGGAACTTGCCCGGGTATACACGTCGACCGCAACCCTTACCACTCTAGAGTAGGGCGGCAACGATGAGGGACCTTTATTCCAATCTGCTTTTGCAGGTGAAATTTTTATTTATTGCACTTCAGATAACGTTCTTAAATAATGAGATATATATACCTTTGCAGCATGCTTGATCCTTCGTGGGTATAAAGATACCATCCCCGCCAGTGGCTGGGATGAAACATGCGGAGCGACAAGCCGCGAGCCACCTGGAGCGGGTCACATATCCACCCAAACGCCTCCATCCGGGGCCGAAGAGCGGAAGCATGGAGCTGCCGGGCCCTTGCATATCCCCAGAATTCTCCATGTGTCTTGCTTCACCTCATGGATGATGGAAGCTATTGTTGTGGAGGGATGAAATCACCAGGGGAGGACAGGCGAACCAGTTGTCCTCCTTATCTGCTTGCCCTTATCGCTGAGGATGGAATGTTCTCGACTTCCCATCAGGGCAAGCAGGAACACATCAGGTTAGCGAGCTTCTCACGTGCCTGTGCAGGAGGGCCACAATAAAAAGCTGTCAACAGCCTGCAAATTCTTCTCTTTCTCTTTCTCTCTCTCTCTCTCTTCCCATCCTCATCTTCACACAAGCCTCGTCTCCAGACCATAACATCAACCTGCTTTTCTTCTACAATCTCAAGCTCTTCAAAGGAGAATTGTTACCAGCAGACTTCACGATGTCTAAGGCTATCTTGTCTCCTCCGCGTAACGGTAAGTGGGCACCTCGTCAACAGCAAAAACATGTCCTCACACATCCGAAAATCTAGGCACCAAGCCACCTACCAACTTCTCAATCTCGGGACGCCCGACCTCTCCTGTCCTTCCTCCTAATCCTCCTCCAAGCCCAGCCTAATCGCTCGCTGAGAAACATGATCTCCTCAACTACAAAGTAAGCTTACTCTATTGTCCTTCTCATCCCCTAATGATTCAAGTGCTACTACCATGACTCCTCTCCTGCTTCTCGTTGCTCTATCATCAAAGAGATCTTTATGATTTACTAATTGTTTAACCTTAGGAGCATTCTATCAAAGATCGTTTCAGAATGACTTTGATATCAACAATCCAATCAGCATGCTGTTGCTCAAAAGGCGTTATGTCTGTTCAGTTTGCTGCTACATACGGACGTGCTTCAAAAAGGGGTCATGGGACAAAAGGGGCGTTTAATGGAATGGAGCTGCGGTGCATATGGCACTTAATGGCTTAAGCAAGGGTCTTTGTTCAAAATTCTGTAATAATGTTAATACTTCAGCTCTTGCAGCCAAACAATACATTATTCTAATTCGGCACAGCTCAAGCAGTGACATCTTACCAAGCCCTCTTTTCATAGAATAGATGTTACATTCCCCTAAGCACATCAACTTGTTGATGATACTTGGTTTAAGTATAGTTTTGAGAACAATTCAAACGGCAATTTACATATTCACAGGAAAGAAACTATATAAACATGATATGATCCTTAGATCAAAGCCAAAGCAAAGGCACTAGCAATACTCAAACCAACCACAGTCCATCCAGTGGCAATAACATCCTTGTTGGTCAATTTCTTTCCAAAGTCCCAGACAAGATGTCTCACACCATTCATGCAATGAAAAGTAAAGGGCATGGCAACACCAAGCTTAATGGCAAACTTGGCGGCAAGAGGCAGAGCACCGAACGCAGCAGCAAGAGATGCAGACTCGAGGTGCCAACCGACAGCGGGGGCAACTAGATATGCTGCGGCGAAAACATATAGCCCGCCAGAAAGAACGGAGCCCGTGATGCGATTCAGGGCGGAGAGGTACCAGGAGATTTGGGGTTTGTAGATGGTAAGGTGAGGGGAGACGGGACGGTTGAGTCGCTGTCTGGCAAGGATTTCGGTAGGCTCGACAGTTTCAGCAGACGCCGACGAGGTAGATGTTGCCGTTCTGCGAGGTATAAGCTTCAATTCTTCAATTCAATGAGATCCCGGAGAGAGAAGGCTCGTGGTTTCCACAATGGACGGGCCCAATATCAGATACTGACCTAATCTGACCAACAGCAACTGCAGCTGGGCTGGCGAATCTTACGAACGAGGATCTGAATGCTGCCGGATTTTGGGCGGCCGCTACAAAGCAATTAGTCTGAAGGCTGGGATACATAAGAGCTTGTGAACGTACCCCTACGCAAGGATTGCTGCACTATCCTCTGTGAAAACATCTTCGGTAAAGTATGAGCGCTCGAATTCGACCTAGCCAAAGCTATCTGCTGGGCCTCCAAATCAACGCTTGGGATAAAATTCACAGCAAGCTGGAGTAACTGCGTCAAGATCCCGATGATGGAAGATCCTCGGCTTATGTAACAAGCATGGTCGGGGTGAGCCGGAATGCGGTCCAATGGGAGAACTGGCATTTACAAGGCCTGAAGAACCTTTTTCCGGGCCGCCTCCCATCAACTCAATTTTCACGACCAAAGCACGGCATCTGCTTCTTTTGACCATCGAGCCTCAGCCTTCGTCTCCGTCAGTCCTCTCCCCAAGTGCATCTTGCGTGTGGGAATGGGGCGGCAATGATTGAGATGGTTTTTGGCGGCATCTCACCTTCTGTCGCGACTTTCTGTCGTTGACGCCTTGAGATGAGAGGGTCTCTGAGAGTGAGACTTCGACCCGTCGTTAATCGCCCAATTCACTCTGTCAATGAGGGTCTCGGGTTTCATATCAGGGTTACATTAGCCTTCTTTCTTCTTGTGCGCTTACTTATGAGAGTATTGCCTGCTTTGTTGGGCGATCTGAGGTTCAAGGAAACGGGCAGCAGCTCCATTCCACTTCTGCCCTGTGCGCTACAGAGTACTATCAATAAACAATCGGCTTGCGTGCTATTGACGCTGCATAGGTGGAGTACCTGGGTGACACCTACTACCTATGCGGCTCAAATCTATTCTCTATAGAATGTACTATTCACTGAGGCTGCTCTGCCCGAAGTGGCTGGTTTCGATTATGAATGGTGTATGGCCGGTCAGTACAGAGGGAAGCTTTTATTACCTCTCCATACTCACCAGGTGTGAATTATCACCCCAAGTTCTTGCAGGGCGAGCTGCTGAGACAGCCATGGTAAAGCAGATTCAAGGTCGTGCGCAACAATGGAAAATCTGTTGCAGCCAACCAGAAATCCAAACCTTAAGATCTTGACATCCTCTGCCCTGCTCGGCAAATCATTTCTTTCAAGCGATTCCATAGGAGTGGACCCTAGGATTGAACAGCATGGTGGTCTTGGCATATCTATTTTTTTCCAGCACTTCCCATAGGATCAGATTATGGGACAAAGCAGGACCATGTGTTGTTTATCATCCCTTAGTTGGGCCTCGATTTGATACAAGACCGGCTTCTGTGGTCAAGTTAGCACCATTGCAATGCTATCGTACATCTATTTTCCTCCGGGACCTCCCATAGGATTAGATTCCAGGACAAATCCAAATGGTGTGTTTGTTCATGATCCCTCAGTTGGGCATCAATTTGATCCGAGCAATTTCCGTGGTCAAGCTACCATCGCGGCAGTCGGGCTAGGTACGATATTGTAGCCCTTTGGCTGGGAACCGAGTAATAGCTCCGTGACCTTGAGTATAAATTGACCCTACTTCGCCGCAAGTGAACATGATATAGCGATACAGAACGCCAGTCTGGAAAAGCCAGAAAATCCTACACTATTATTCAAACCTTTCAATACCTAACCATTATCGGCCGTCATGAGCTCTTCCGGAGACAGACCCAAGTTTGACATGTCGGGCCAAGGTGGTGATGCCAGTGCCCAACAGGGTTGGTGGTGGGGGTTTAACCAGCCCCTCACTGCTGCTGGTGATGGCACGGCTGGTTCCGTTGATATCGCGGCCGGGAGACAACTCCCACAGGGCGACTTTATTATGTCTGGCAAAGGGGGCAACGCCACAGGAAATGTGGGCGGCGTCGCCAGAGGCGGCAATGGCCAAGGTGGTTCCTTCATCCTTAGGTAGACCACTGGAAATGGTTACTGATGAAAGTAAGCTGTTCCATACCTCCAGGTGCTCCGTATGTGGCACACATTAATGATTTCTAGGATCGCTACGTTATCCCGCTTCGAACCGAGTTTCTCTTACCAGAATTCAGCCAAAAAGGCCTCCTATGCGAGAGATGGGACGGGAGCTGGACTTGGGACTATACCGGCTTCTGTGACGAGGAAGGGATGAATCGGGATTTCTCTTTATCTTTTCACCCATTCGAAAACCCACCCATGTACTGTCGTTATCATGTAGCTAGCGAGGCATTCTAGACGTGTACCGTCAATCACCGCTTCCAACATCAACCTCCATTCCTCACTACTATACTCCCTGTTGTATACCACCCAGCTGCCAGAATAGGACTAGAGACGCGAATTTGATGGCATAACTCGCGCCAGATGCAGCTCTTTTGATTTAATAGCAAAATGACTGTAGTTTCGAGACCTTGCCTCTCGATTACTGTGCAGTGCAGTCTTCTCGCACAGCCTCCTCACCCTCCTCATCTAATTACCAACCCGCGCGATGGCCCCGCTTTCACAAACTTCAGGAGGCGCCCGGTACGCCAGATCACTAGCTCTCCAAGTCAGGGTGGAGAAGATGTTGGTGATATCATGTTCACAGGTGGACTCACAAACCTGACTGCATCTGGCGGTCATTATGCCAATTCATTCTTTCGCATTGATCGTACCGAGCGACAAGAGCCAACATTTTTTTTCTTGCCTGTTCTGCACTCCTTTACTCGTACGCTCGTCATGAGGCTCTCGAGTCTCGCCTTGATGAAATGGATTGGACTGATGGACGGCAAAGGGCCTAACTACTACCCTGTCTACAAATAAGGAGGCATGTCCCCGGCCGACCGATGGTGTGCGAGCAAACAAAGATCTCGAATTCCCGCAACTCAGCCTCGATCGTGTGCTAATCTGCTTCGCTTACCAATAGATACCAGTACATTTGCTGGCAAGATCTCGATCCAGGCTGATGATGCTTGCACTGGACATGGTGAGGGGCGAGCAGTGGTTGCTGCCAGCACGATTCCCTCCTCGAAAGTGCACTTGATGAAAACTTCTCGCCCAACACTCGTTACTACTACCTGATCTGAACATTCTATGATCAAGTGACCCATGAACTAGTAACTATAACTGATGAGTTGTGAAAATTTTCAAACCGTAGGAAGAGAGGGCCCTATGGTTTCAGCTGTAGGTGGGATGCATCAATCCTAGTTGTCACATAATGCAGGGAATCAAAAGATTCGTAAAAGATGTCTGCATGGATCTTAGGCACCGGCTGTGGTGTTTTACAGGGCTCCAAGTGATTGCGGAGAACCTGTTCAGACAAGTGGTGCATACAGAGTTCCGTCTACTCCATATTGCTGGATGCATTGGCTTCCTCTCTTCACCCACTCCGGAGCAACGAGTATGAAAGCAACCCATCTATGATCATAGAAACCACCATCCAATGATGTGACTTGAGGCTGATGAACTGGGGACTATGATGAGGAATCTCGTGTACAGAGTGCTATCATGTGCTTGAAATGCGAGAATCTCATTGAAGCAAACACTGTGGAATATACACATTGTTGGGCGTCCGAACAAAATACACCTGGCGAGGATGTCTTGGAATATCAGGTAGCAATACTAGTACCTGATTAAAGGCCTTGGGTGAATTTGAGAATCCACATTGAAGTGGAATAGTATATATAGAATTGGAGGAAGAAATCGACTGGAAAGCATTAGTTAACTCCATGCAATCTGTGACTCTCGAACGAGAATCATCAATCCTCAAGAGAAAACATTGACAGAGCACTGCTACTATTGCTACTACAACCCTGGTACGCAAGTTAGTATGGAATCAATCAACAGCCCCAAACAAGTTCCCAATCATCCAAGCTAATTTGCCCCTTAAAGCCATCCTGGCCGATACGATACAATGATGACATTAAAATCCCCCGGCCCACAGGATATGGTTCCGCTGAATTGCTCAGGATCCATCCAGTTGGTGTTGCCTGACGACGATCTGTCGACAAATCCAGAAGACAGATTGCGTGATGGGTGTGAAATACCGGATTGCCAGGAGCATCGCAAGAAGAAAATGCTTCTTCGCCCTCAAGTGACAATAAATGTTTATAGCTCTGGAGGTTCAGGGGCTGGTGGTTCGGGGGCAGGTGGTTCGGGCGCTGGGGGGTCAGGAACAGGCGGCAGTGCGTCAATCAATGGCAGCAATACTGGAGGCGGCAGCTCCATTCTTGACCTTCAGTATCAACTGGAGGCTTTATCGATGAAAGTTGAGCAGCTCTCCCTGATGGCGTCAGCACGGTCGGCTGTCGTTGAATGTGGAGAGTGGCAGACGCAAATGGTTCGCGCATGGCAATACTCTCAGCATAAAACAGACGGACGTGTCGACTTTACACAAGCATTTACATTACCCCCTCGAGTAATAGTGAGCCTATCCGGTGCGGATGTGGGTTATCAAGCCAACTTCAGGGTTAAGGTCTACGCCACGAACGTGGACAGAAATGGATTCACAATCAATGCCGACTGTTGGGGGGACACTGCTTTATTCTCCTGCGCGGTGTCATGGATGGCTCTGGGAGTGTGATCTCTCTATGGGATCGGCGTTTTTTAAGGTAGGGGCTCGGTAACAATGCGAACAAGCTGTAAAGTGAAAGCTTATGCGTTTGACGTATGTTGATCGAGATAGTATTCCTAGATTCCAGTATGTGTTGAGCGGCTCTCCTTCCACCTAATCTCACATGGAAGAGTCCATTCGCAAGAATGGACCTTGCCAGAGCCGTCAGTCACACGATAGCAACTGTTAAAGGGGGTCTCACAATTCAGTAATACGTAGTAGATGTGAGCTGACTTCTCCGCCAAAACACAGGGGATGAAGAGAAGCCAAGAGTGAATCCCTTTGCTCAGCCTAGGAAGACGAGGAGTAGTCGCAAGCATCAACAAAACTTGCGAGTTATGTATGGGGCGGCTAATAGCTTCTCTTCTTAGGTGGCACTGATGGGCATTCGGCTTCGTCCAACGTTGTGAAGATAACATCACGATATCCAACTCGAACGTCTTCCGCCTCTGCTGTCTGCCACGACAAACTATGCTTCAGGAACCGCTCATCATCTCTTTCAGCAAAGTCTTCCCGAGCATGACTCCCACGGCTTTCTTTTCTCTCTTGGGCGCTCTTTGCTGTTTGCGCCGCACACGTAAGCAGGTTGCGCATCTCAAGCGTCTCAATAAGGTCTGAGTTCCAAATCAGAGACTTATCCTTGACACACACGTCACTCTTGAAAGCCTCCTCCACCTGTCGAATTCGAGATACGCCGCAGGAGAGAGACTCCTCGGTTCGGAAGACTGCCACATCGGATTGCATAGCTCTTTGCATCTCGAGGCGAAGCTCCGCTGTTAGCTTGGTGCCATCGGATCTACGAATCCTCTCCATGTCCTCGAACGATGCTGTTCCAATATCCTTCGGCACGCGGGCGTGGGGCATTCCTTTCTCGTTGTTCTGCGCGATGTGTTGAGCGCTAGCTCGCCCAAACACCGCGATATCGAGCAAGGAGTTAGCCCCTAGTCGGTTGGCGCCGTGAACACTCACGCATGCCGTTTCTCCAATGGCATAGAGCCCGGGAACAGTCTCTTCTTTGCCAGTGCTCGAGTCCACATTGAGAACCTGGCCTTTGTAGTTTGTCGGGATCCCACCCATACAGTAATGAACTGTGGGCAATACGGGAATTGGCTGTCTTGTGATATCGATGCCTGCAAAGATGGACGCTGTTTCTGCAATCCCCGGCAAACGCTCAAGGATCAAGTCGCGTGGCAGATGAGACAATTGGAGATAAATGTGGTCCTTATCCGACCCAACGCCCCGGCCCGCCCGTATTTCCATATTCATCGAGCGAGCCACAACATCGCGACTCGCAAGATCCTTGGCTGTTGGGGCGTAGCGCTCCATAAATCTTTCACCTTCTGAATTCAACAGGTATCCTCCTTCACCACGTGCGCCTTCAGTTATCAGGACGCCAGCACCATATATACCACTGGGGTGAAACTGCACGAATTCCATATCCTGAAGCGGAAGTCCAGCTCGAGCTGCCATGGCACAGCCGTCCCCGGTACTGGTATGGGCTGACGTGCAAGAAAAGTATGCGCGGCCGTAGCCACCGGTTGCTTAAGAAGAGTCAACAACTTGATAGCTGAATGCATGAGGCGATCACTGACCTAGGATAGTATTCCTGCTAAATAGCCGATGGAGAGTTCCGGTCTCCATATCCAACGCTACTGCTCCAACGCAAGTTCCATCGACCATCATCAGGTCGAGCACAAAGAATTCAATGAAGAAGTTGCAGTTGTGCTGGATTCATGGTTAGCTTTTGAACTTCTCCCTGATCCATCGTCGGCTTCCTGACCTTCAGTGATTGCCCATAGAGTGTATGCAACATGGCATGGCCCGTGCGATCTGCCGCACATGCCGTTCGATATGCTTGGCCGCCGGTTCCATATTTCAAAGACTGGCCGCCGATGGGTCGCTATGGCGTGGGGTTCAGCGGTCAGCACTATATACTAGCTTGTGCGAAACTGGAGGGCATCGAGATGACTGACCTGGTAGATTTTTCCTTCCGCTGTTCTTGAAAATGGCATTCCGTACCCTTCCAACTCTAAGATTGTCCGGGGAGCTTCTTTACACATATAATGCTAATCCGCGTCAGCATCGTATGGTTTCTGCCGCCATTCTCATGGAACAAATGCTCACAATTGCATCCTGGTCACCCAGCCAATCCGAGCCCTTGACGGTGTCATACATATGCCATCGCCAGTCGTCTTCTGTCATGTTGCCCAAAGCTGCGTTAATACCGCCCTGGGCGGCAACCGTGTGAGACCTTGTTGGAAACTAGTAGTATTCATGGAAGGCTTAGCTTGATACTGATCGCCTATCAAAGGTTTCTCTTTCTTCGGTCTATCTCAAATAACCTGACTGAACGCACCAGCTTTGTTATACATGCGGTTTCCAATCCGCTCTCTGCTAGGCCTACAGCAGCCATGAGCCCGGCCCCACCGGCACCTATAACAATTGCACTTGGAATGTTAATCAAGACCCTGAAGCCAGCTTGTCGCCTACATACTCATATCTATGGTCTATGATGTTGAAGTGACGCATTTCGCTACCCAGCCCTTGCGATACTCGCTCAACAACGCGGAGAGACGTGGATGAAGTGAACGATCTCTGATTTCCATTGTTATTATATATCCGGAACGGCGAACTCGTCTTACGCTCGGGTGTTTGTCTGCCCAGATCACTAGCGGCGTATCCGTTTGTGTGTGGGCGCTGCAACGAGAGTGAATGGTTTTGATTTATACTAGCTATTCGCAGAGCTCGTGGGAAACAGCCCGAGTGGCTAAGTCTCGATATCATGGTCTCCTGTTTGAAGGCCGTTCTTCAAACTCCAAGGGTATTGGGATGTGGTGAGAGAGCTCGGCCGCGTTAAATTCGAAAAAGGAGCAAGGCGTGCTCGTAGGTCATGGAAACGAACGGCTGGCTGGGTACTAGTTTGGTAGTAGTAGTATGTAACCGCTCTCACGTAGGTATCCTGCCTTCACGCTCGGAATACAGTTCAGAGCACGATCTCACGGGAAAATTGAAAACCAGCAGAGTCAGAAACATATGAATGAAATGCAAACGATAGTCGAGATAGAAGAAAGTGCTCGTGCCAGCAGGTCGAGCTGAAGCTGCTGGGAAGCCCCTCAGCCCACCATCACCTCGGAATGTCTGCCGAGCATCGGTACCTGAAGGTTTCTCGAAAACCGAGCATGACCGTGAAAGGCCCATCTCGAGATCTAGCCTCAAACGTATTGGCTGCGTAGACCTTGACTGTTCCTCTCCGTCAGTGAAAATTGCTAAGTGCCGCGGCTAATATCATGGCTGCTTGCCGAAACGATGTTGTTGTGGCCGGTTTTGCTTGGCGCTCTGGAGCTCCAAGTTGGATCAATCATCCTCCTTCAAGAGAGCCAAAACTTCTCGAGCACAACTGAGGTGATGTTTCGATTTGTGCGAACCCAGTAAAGACTGGATACTCGGACGCGTCGTGATGTGCTCAGGGGAAACTTGAGCGGCGCCGATATGGCCTCTGGAAAACGGACCCAAATGCCATCCAACACCCCTTTAGGACGATTCAGATAGAGGAAATCGATTTACCACTCGCTTGAATCTCGTGAAGTCATCGAGCTTCAAGGCAGGACGGGGATAAACCCGGCTCATGTTCGTCAAGCTGACAAAAACAAATTCTCTAATAACAATGAAAATCTCTTTGACAGTGGACCAAATCCCAACGCCTCGTCATCACGACAACTCCCAAGTTTTCCAACCGGACCTTGGAGCTGTTCCCAATCGACAAGTTGATCGACTATAGAAGTTGATAGACACCGCTCGTCTCCACTCGGCGTGAGTTGAGCTGGGCTCGAGCAGGAAAATAAACGCACCGGCACCCCGTGGGCAACGCCAGCTCCGGTTCGAAACTGCGGATTGTCCTCCAATTTGAAGGAGTTGACTGAACTCAGTTACTGGGCAATGGCAGACCCGCACGGAACGATTTTCGCGTGGCAATCTTGTCTGGGTGCGCTTGGGCGGAGAAACCCATCCTCGAGAGCGTGATCGACTACATATAATTTCCCGTGCCGCTCAGCTCTTCTGCAAGCTGCAGCAGACGTGTTGATTATGATCTCATCTGGAGAATTACCCCGGGCTCTGGACTGTGAGGCTTGCCGATCTTCTTTGACTCTCAGGCTAGAGCAATAGTTCATCTGAAATGAGTAGTCGTTCCGCGTCATATGTGCTCTCCATCCCAGTCAGCAACTGAATCTCAACAAAGCAGGAAAACCGCCAGGAGCCTGGGCCTCCTGCTCTCGCCATTCAATTCCGAATCCGTAAAAGGGGCGGAGATCAGTCGTTTCCCGAATTGTATGTCACGGACTCGATGCAAATCGTTGACAATTGATAACCCGACAGGTCATTGCAGTGCAACATCTTTTCCTCTTCGAAGCAACTCATAGCATCTACGAAGGCACTAGGTAATGGATCTCAACTACACGGAGAGGTCATCTCGGGCAAGATTTTGTCGTCGGCGAATGTGAAAGACGGTCCTTTCGCCTTCGTAAAGCTCAGCCAAACGACTTTCGGAAGGCAAAATAACTCATCGGTCCGACCACCATTTCCAGTGTGTCTGGAAAGCTTCTGTAGTAGTTACTAGCTAGTTGCTGATCGCCCAGGCTTGATTCGTCGAACATTGCAGACTTTTCGTGCCTCCCGGTCCGACGGGAGCCCAGCTGTCTGGCTAGTGAGCTCTCTCATCAAGCCCATCCAGAATCAGTTAAATTTCCGGAGGTTACATCTTAAGCTGCACCAATCAACCTTGCGAAACAAACTGAAATGAATCGCTGCTCAAACCCCTGTCGGAATAGGTCACAAATGCCCGTTGTTTTCCTCCGCAATGACCTTGGGAAGCTTCATTGTGATCTCCAATCGCTGTGGAGATCTATCACACTGGCTTTCGGCTGGAATTGAAATCCTGTCAGGGGGAAGCCAATCGCGGCGGACTGGGCATGGAAAAAGCAAAAGCATTGAGAGTCCCGTGTGTCCCCAGAGATATGGACACCGCAAAATCAAGTCCAATGTTGATCCACATCGATCAAACCATCTTGAGCCTCGATATTCGATGTTTGTGGCATCAGCGCCTGCAATTCTAACAGATGCGTCCGCGGAGGGAAGAGCCCCCAATAGAGAGTCTACGTTTTCTTGTGCTCCAAACGAACTGTCTCGGGTGAAGACAACAAGCATCCACAACCTGAAAGAGTGTCTTCAAACGCGGAGAGACCATCAGAAAGCAAGGACGGATACCCATTTCTTTTTCCAGGAGCAAAGTTGTACAGGTCAACTATTGTGGCGCCCTCGCCCTGGATTTGTGTTCCCATCGCTGTCAGTTTCTGGTAGTGATTTTCAACACTTCTGTATTATGATCTGTGAGCTGCATTGCAGTTCATTGAACAGAGTTGTGATCAGCAACAATGTCTCCAACATCTGGCTGGGCCAGACGGGCTTTTGTTCGCTTGACTTGGCTTTCTCCTGCGCTGCCTCCAAAAGCATGCGCTGCGCAGACCCAGTTTTCCTCAATATTTGACGCCACGTCGGGGAAATAGCCCGGTTACCTATGTGCCATGTAACCTATGCAGATGTCTGCAAGAGCAGCGAATCGAGGAAGTGAGACGATCTTGGAGACTACTGCCAGAACTTGCAACGATGTCTGAGCTCTCAGAGTAGAACTCAGGGGAAAGTCACGAAGACATGGAGGGCCATCAAAGTTATAAAAGGCGCCTTCTCCCTCAGTGAAGAGAGCCTTTCCTTCTCATCAGCATCCATCTTCTGCTTCAACAACGATCTCTGCAATACTTTCTACCTTACCTTAATATTTAATTGTTAATACTTGCCTTCCGGCTCACCAACCCAATCCATCAAAATGAAGTTCTTCTACACTGCCTCTTTCTTCGCTTTGGCCACCGCCGTTGCTGCCGCTCCCGGCTACCAGCACGGAACCCCATCCTTGACCAACGAGCAGGCCATCGCCAAGTGCGGTAACGCCAACCTCTCCTGCTGCAACAAGGAGGTGAAGAAGGTCCGCGCCAAGGGTGTCGACAATGACTTCGGTGTCCTCAACGGCCTCCTCAAGAACGTCGATCTTGAGGATGTCTCCATCTTCGACCAATGCTCCAAGTTGAACGTTGGCGGTATGTCTTGAAACACTTTCACAAGTGCTCTCGAACATTCTAACCTTTTTCTCTATAGTCGGTGTCCTCGGTGCCGGTTTGACCGACTTCCTCAACCAACAGTGCAAGCAGAATGCCGCCTGCTGCCAGAACACCGAGTCCAAGGCCGTAAGTTTTCTACTTCCAAAATATTCTCTGAGAGTGTTCTAACGAAAGTACCAGAACGGTCTCGTTGCCGTCGCTGTTCCCTGCATTCCTATCAACGCTCTCTAAACGGATCGCATACAGCATTCCATCCGTCTTCACTGCCACGTTCGACAATAATTCGATATGGTTCAGATGAAAGCTTTGCGGAACAGTTATTAGATGTGTATTAGTTGCTATTGCACATAGTCTCGGACCCCATTTGTCACTTCTGTTTTGTCTGATGTCCTTATCGAAGCTAAGGCGAATTGGATTTATGTATTGTTGTGCTTAGACAGGTCTAATATCTATGCAAAATCATTTGCTTTAAATTGCTTTGTGTTTCCCACGGTAATTTCACTTTCACCGCATCATATGGTTGCCCGCAGGATACTCGGATATGAAGTCATTCTATTTCCATGTGCCCTTTCCAAAATTTGGGGAATTCTCGCCAGCCATAACGGGCGTGAGCAGGATTATGGTGTGCCACAGAAGAAGAGTGGTAGGTATACGCTGAGTTGTATTGCCATTGCCATTCATGTATTTATCCAAAAGAAACAATTCTAAATAAAGTGACATCGATACTCCATAGTGATCTCGGCGCCAACGCCCATTTGCGAAGCGTCACACACATAGAATACACTGTGTCCCAAAGATATCCGTCTTTCTAGCAGAACAGGACATATCAAAGAGAACAAGGGAGAACATCATAGCTTGCTTTGCCGACCGGACGAAGGCGTATAGAGCGCACTTGTCTTGGTCATCGCCTCAACGGCTTCTTTCTCGATGCGTTTCAAGAGGACCTCGCAGGTTGGAATATCATGGATAAGACCGATTACTTGACCAGCGGTCCACACCTAAAACCATCGTCAGCAACAGAGCGAAGGATAACGCTGCGGTGGGAAAAGTTAGCAGAGAAATGAATACATACACCGTAATCGACATCTCCGTTCAAGAAAACTTGACGACCTCGCTTGCCGCTCACGAACGGCGCGATCTCAGCGAAATCGTCGCTTGGGCTTTCCTTTTCAATCTTGTACGCTTCAGACGCAACCTTGTTCTTGAAGAGACGTGTGGTGTTTCTCCATCTGCGCAGGAGAAGCTGAGTGTTGTCTTCCTGGGCATCCACAATGGCCTGCTTCACGTTGATATGAATAGGTGCTTCCACGGTGCACATGAATCGTGTACCCATATTGATTCCCTCTGCACCCAATGCAAGAGCCGCAGCGAGTCCATATCCGTCTGCAAAACCTCCGGACGCGATAAAAGGGACGCCTAGGTCTTGTCTGGCACGGCTGAGGAGAATGAAGTTGGTGATATCTGTTTCACCCACGTGCCCAGCACATTCGAAACCATCAATGGATAGGAAATCAACGCCGAGTTTAACGGCGGATTTCGCATGTCGAATGGTTGTGCACTTGTGAAGGATGGTGCAGCCGGCAGCCTTCAATTGCTTGATGACAGGGCCAGGGCTGTTTCCAGCGGTTTCAACGATCGTGATCCCTTCATCAATAATGGCTTGAGCATAGGCACCATAGTCTGGAGGCACAAGGGCGGGAAGGAGGGTTATATTAACGCCGAATGGCTTGCTGGTCATTGCGCGGGTACGGCGGATTTCTTTACGGAGGTCTTCGGGAGTAGGTTGGGTCAAAGCAGTAAGCTGGTAATGATCGGGTCAGTGGCCTAAATTCAAACAGGATGAAAGGCATCAGCGCCGAGAGGCAGGCGTACGATTCCGAGACCACCAGCATTGCTGACAGCAGCAGCAAGCTCAGCATAGCCGACCCATTGCATACCACCTTGGACGACGGGAACTGCGGTTTCTGTTAGCGGGATCGCTACAAGAAAGAAGAAAGAGACTCGCTTTCAATTCCCAGCTTCCTGGTCAACTCAGTATTGAAAGGCATCTTGGAAAGGAAGGCCTGGATGCTGCCGGGGGAAAATCCTCTCTAGGGTATCAGAAGGGGACAATCTACTCTATCCAACGCAAGTAGAACAGTACAACAAAAGCGAGTGTGTACTATTATATAAAAGAACGATCGTAGGAGCGTCCGCAACCCCTCTTCGTAGGATGTCAAACGAAAGATTGCCGTCGACGAGCTGACGGCGCGACCTTATCAGCTCGTCGACCAGCCAGGGTCTTGTGATGCCAGGCCGAGAGCCGAGGTTCGCCCTGCAGCGACCACGTGACTTGGCTGGGTGGCGGGTGGAGATGCGAGGCCGCAGGACCATGGGAGCTTTTGAAATATCTGCTCTCAAGAGGGTAGGGTAACCTATGGGAAAGGGAGAGTGAAGCGAGATTGACGCTTGATTATAGTGGTACTATCATCTTGAGGATTGAAGATGCTCAACGTCGCGAGCCTGCACTTGTGGTCTCTGTCGTCCGCCCTTCCACTTACATAAGCTTATTGTTACGTAATCGAGCTCCTAGCCGAACTAGGGTTAGCGCAGCGAACTTCCCTCGATTGCTTCAACGATGACTTGAGAACCACGGCATCGCTTCTTCCACTCTCCCCAAACCCCCCATGCGTCAGAGAGATCTGCTACGGGCTGTTTTACACTGCCATATGGTAGGAAGTTTATTGTACAATGTCATCAGCCGACCCTGAGGAGGGTCAGCCCTCAACCGCACACACGCCGGAAGTGGAGGAAAAGGGCCTGGGCGCAAACCAGAAATCAAAAGGTGGAGATACAGAGCAGGATCTGGAAACGGACAAGGGAAATTCTGAAGAAGGTTGTGGAGCGGAGGATGATACGTCTGCTCCTCCATTACCTGATGAAGAAGTCCCTCCTCCCCTTCCTAATGAACCAGTACCAGGAGATGCTGAGGATGATGGGTGGGATGCATTGTGGGATGACAATGCGCAAGCCTATTACTTTTACAATCGCTTCACTGGCGTTTCACAATGGGAGAATCCTCGGGTACCAGAACCGCAGCAAGGACCCCCTGGTGTAGAAAGCAAAAAGGACGGTGCGGGTGAAGATCAGCAGGAGCAACCTCGTCCTCGTGTTGCTGGAGGCTATGATCCGGCTGTCCATGGCGACTACGATCCAAACGCCTGGTATGCGCAGCCCCAATCCGACGACGCCGCAACATCGGCCTCTACCGCAGACCCTAGCGTTCTCTATACCGCCACAGGTGCATTCAATCGCTTCACGGGGAAATGGCAACCCTTGGGCTTAACGCCAGAAAACTTCAATGACGAAAATAAAAGTCGCCGGCAGCTAAATGCATACTTCGATGTTGATGCTGCAGCTAATAGCCATGAAGGAAGAAGTCTCAAGGCAGAGCGGGCTGGGAAAAAGTTAACAAAAAAGGAACTGAAGGCGTTCAAGGAAAAAAGGCGAGAGAAAAAGGAAGAAAAGAGGCGAGCCTGGCTGAGAGATTGAATGCAGTGTGGTTCTCGCATATACATGTACAATTAGTACATTTGCTTTTCCTGTTTGCTATTTGTGGCCCTTGTTCTCAATCGGGCAAAACGCGCCGGATATACCTGGTGTCATGGTGTTTGGATTTTACTTTTGTACTGTATGTATGCGGATTTCCCAAGCCTATCGGACATAAGGGTCCCTCCATTATGTCAGTTGCGCATCAAGTCGCTCCAGTAAAACTCACAAATGTATACTTTTGATTTATCCTAACTGTCCGACATCACTCAAACTAAGTTGGCGTAGATTTGGAACCACTCTTTTTCCTTTTCCCTCTTCCCTCTTCCCTCTTCCTCTGCTATTCTCTAGGTCCATCCATTCCATCTCAATATCACGTGATATCGACACTCGAAAAAATCTCGAGCTCTGTGAGGAGTGAGCGGAATGATATATTGGAAAAAGAAGCGCAGCAGAGCCGGAGCCGGTAGCAAGGTAAGTGTTACTTTTTCTTTCTTGCAATCTCTATGATTTAACATGTTTTACGGCAACTTTTCCGCGTTATATATGCGCAGTGAGGTTCTGTAGTTGCTCGATATTGTAGCTCATGGTAGTACTGGTTCACTTTGAATCTTGATCGTTGCTAGTTGTCTTCAGCATGCTTAATCTGACTAGCAATCTATAGGATCAAATTCATCCTGCCGTATTTGTTTGGGCTATACATAACCTGAAAAAAATACATCAGCTTGAAATTGGCGTGGCGCAGAAGGGCCGTATTTGAGCTCTCCGCCTGAATTTTTACTGCCACAATCAGAAAGAATATTCCCTGCCACTAAGCGCAGAAGAGGCTTCGGCCTGGCAAACATGATGGCGTCCACTCAGCCGATACCTCTTACATTTGAGGCCATCGATGACCTCATTTATTCAGCCCGGACGGGGGATCTGGAGTCTTTACAAACTGATATTACAAATTTGAGCCGGGAGCATAACTGCTCGGCGGCTTCGATCGTGGAGTCTGCCATCGATACTGAGGATGAAAGTGAGGGCGGCACTGGAGCCTGTCTCCTGCATTGGCCGGCTGCAAACGGGAATATTGGTGAGCAAATACCCCAAGCAGTATATCACAAACGAGGCTCGAACCCCAATATATTATATATGCTAATATTCATGATAGAAATATTAAAATATCTTCTCGACACATTACAAAACACTACCGGCGCTTCACAGCGGTCTTCTCTCATCAACCATCGGAATCACTCTGGCAACACGCCGCTTCATTGGGCAGCATTGAATACACACCTCGAATGTGTCAAGGCCCTAGTCGACGCCGGTGCCGACATTAGTGTTAAAAACGGCGCCGGCCACGATGCAGCCTTCCTCGCAGAACGATCCGAATGGGGTACTGCAGATGAACCTGAGACGGAAGAGACTAGCGAAGAGGCAGCAGCAGCAGCTTCGTCAGGGCCTGATCAGCCTATTTCAAAGGCGATGCAGGTGGTGGAGTATTTGTTGACATCTGAACGTGACACGAACCAAGACCAGGGCACTGATGCTGCAGGACCGAGTAGCGGGAATGTGGAGATGGAGGGAGTTGTTACCAATGAAGCCAATTGAGTCAATTGCTTATAATTGCATGCGATACTTTATTTCTCTTAGTAGTACTTTCCAACATGTTCTTCAAGCATTTGAGGCGTATGGCTGTGAAAAAGAAGTTAAAAATATTTTTGCTTGATGCATTACTCCCGTTTCTATGAACCTCCATCTCCACCCGCCGGGCCCTTCACACATTGAATTCATATTCTGTCATTAAAGCATTTCTATGTCATAACCGTCAGTGGGAAAGGGAAATTGGGAAATTAGATCTCAGCCACAAAGACCATGGGGTATCTCTGGAACGCAAAACAAAGTGGGATCCAGAAAGATAAAAGGAAAGGGGAAAATAAACCAGGACGAAATGATATATACATGAGACAAGAAGCCGGAAAAGGTGTGGTGTCAGGCATTCCCAACTTCGCTTTCCAGGGCGAGGCCTGTATCCAAGCCCCTCCCGGTGAAGCTTCCGTTGGGGGTCCTTCGACGCACATTGCAATGTCCATCAACGCATTCTTCAGGCGCCTGCTGTCTGGTGGTTTGTGAGCCCACAAAGGTCCTTTCTGTGTCTCCGGCGAGCCGGCCAACTTCAGAGACTACCGCATCCATGCCGACCTTGAAGGTTTTTTCTCTCCACACGACGGTGGCTCCGCCATAAAAACTCCAAAACCAGATCGGTAATGTCAACGCCTCCCTTCCTAACCATGCGCACAGCCACTCTTTGAAAGGTCTGCGGGCGAGGGACGACTTCGGTAGCGGACGTGCGAAAGGGGGGGTAAATTTGTCCGCTTCGATGGTAGCTCCGGAATGAAGCCTTATATACACAGTCCAATCGGTGATCATCCATACCATGATGCTCATGACCCATATCGAAACAAAGGCTGACCAGGTGGCTAAATAAGTGCAGTGTTGTGGAAGCAATTGGGGCAGGGAAACTGTCAGGCCAAACGCAAGATATGCGGAGCAGAGAAATGATTCCGTGCCAGGCTCAACAAGCGTCGCGAGCAGAACTGTGAATTTACGAACGCGAAGCCATCTTACACGACGATCGATGTAGGAACCAACGCTCATACCGCTCATAGGCTGAATAGCAAGATCCCCAAACATTAGGCTGTGTTTTCCCCATTGTTCGTTGTGTTCGACCTCCTCGAAGACCTTTCCTTTCCAGAGACGGTCTCCAATGAGGTGATCCTCGCAAATATTATCGGAGAAGTAGTCAATTCCAGGTCGCCGCTTCGGTCGCCGCGATGATATGGGTGACGTCGAAGTAAGATAATTCAGATGGGAGCGGCGAAACATGGATGACTTCCCAATGATACAAGGAACAACGAGCACGGTGTTTATGGCCGAGTACATTTTTGCATGCGACGAAGCAAGAAAGAGCTCTTCAAGGCGGCCGCCGCCATATGAAAATACCGATGAAACCTTGGAGCATGCGTTGTCCTGTTTTGGGAGATTCTTCAATGTTCCGTAGCTGGACCCTGCAAATGAAGCGATTTCTGCCGCGTTCCTAAGATCCGGGACATCGACAACAATTGGGAGATGATGCACGAATTTAAACTTCTTGCCGCCGTTCTTCTTATGGTCAAATCCGCACAGCCTGTCTACCATTCTACCGCAAACTCCTTTACTTAGCCACACATTGCAATCCGTAATCCAGACAATGTCGCCTTTCGCTTCTCGGTAGGCCTGGCTCATATTCCTAATTTTCGGATTAGGACCAAGTTCATGGTCATGGTAGGCGGGCTCAACGAAAACGCGAGCATCGGCGTCGGGAAAATCTTGAAGTATCCTCTTCACGATGGGATATGCCGGGTCATCGGTGGACGGCACGCAGAAAAAGACGGTGAGCTTGTCGGCAGGGTAGTCCTGACGGAGACTAGCAGCGAGGCAGTCGTAAAGGAAGGGCTCAAGGCCCTTTACAGGTCGGATGACTGTAACATGGGGAATCTTAGAATGGGCGAGTTCGGACGTACAAATGGCCTTTTGCGGGGCCTTGGAGTAGTAGCGTTGCCTAAAGAATCGATTTGGGAAAAGTCATCAGCACTCCAGAGTCAAACGAAGGCTTGATATAGAACTGAGATGACGACAATGGACCGAAGTAAAGAAGCTCACAGTTGAAAGTATCCGATCCAACAGACAAGTGTTACTATCAGGTACCAAACGATGGCGACCCAGCCAACAACGACAACCCACGCCGGCTTATAGCTGCATGTGAAGTCAGCTGTATTCGCCTCAAGAGGAGCGCTCTCCGCCAGCATGAGTCGAGGGTTAGCATGTGGCCTGAATTGACTTTTTGAGATGAATACTATTGTCAATCATTCAGGGAAAAAAATGGCAGACCGACGTGCATCTGAAGTGTGCGGTACTTCTCGGAGACTTGGCCGGCGGGCCATGATCACGTGCAACTGCTCGAGCGGAAATTTGCTGATTATATAATGTTACTACGCTAGTCCCATTTGGGGTCTTTCCAAGACACAGTGGGAACGTAGACATGGAGGAGGGAGCCTTGGTCGAGAAATTACTCCTGGACGACTCCCTACATAGTTCAGCCGAGAAGGTGATACAAGTTCTTTGCAAGCAGATAGGTTCCTTGGACTTGAACCAATTTAGTATTCGCAATGACGTTACTATCGACTCCGTACGAAGTACAAAAATCACCTTGGAAAAAGCAATATGCCAGGCATGGGTCACAAACAGTTGGTAATACGGAGTACTAGCTAGTATCAAATGTCTAGTATAGATTGCAATAGGCATGTACTCTGTAGTCACAATCATGGTAAGCCGCCAGGACATCAATACACGTCGTCGCTACCCCATGCTTGAGCATGGCTAGATACGTTTCATACGTATCGTACTCCCGGCTGTTTTCATCTCCTCTTAACAACAGTACAATCCCCACCTAGCGAAGTAAACGAAGCTACGTGATTAGTATATTGCTCGCTTTCTCTAAATTCTAAAAATGAAAAGAGTGCCGAATCTCAAAAATCTCTCAATTTTGATAGTGCCGTGAACGGATCACAATAAACAGTTAGAAACGATGAGCGTGTTTTGTCTGATAGTGCTGGAATGACGTGGAAGCAAACACAGCCTCAATGGAAGCTTCAACTCAAGTAAGGTTGTACGGTCTCCACGCAGTGTGGCTCAAGCTAACTGGCTACAACGCTGTGATTGGCGGAATTTCCCACCCGCTTGACTTTCCACTTTTATTCAAAGCTTATTTGCACCTCCTGCTAAATGCCCCTCGCAACACACTCTTCAACTCAACGTTGCTTCGCAGTCGCAAAATCCATATTACCTCGGTGATATCTCTTGCCTTTGGTCATATCGGAGTGTCGGTCTTGTTCGAAATTGTACGAGCAGCACAGTACACAACATAAACAAGCTGAGCAAGCCATGCAAAGGGATGTTGAGCTTTGGCCGCTCCCTGGCCTCAACAGCGTGCTAGCGAATACTCACGACCCGAGAATCTTATAAACTACCCCATATTCCCGTGCACGAATCAACACGTCTGCCGCCTCTGCACTGTGGCACAGCTTCCAATGGGAAACCTGTTCATTTTGCCGCGATCCTTGCAACGTCACAGCTCCTCTCAAGTTTGCGTACAGACTATGGCTAATAGCTTTATTCCAACCTCATGTCCCGTCTTCTCTTGCGTCTCAGCAGCTCGTGATGAACATGTCGGCTACCTCATGTCATTCTTCTTATATTGGGTCCACGATCTCTAGCAATGTACTGGACTATGTACTGTACTGTACCATCGCTATGTACAGTACAATGCCCCGGACACACCATTCTTGCTTGTTTTCTGAGGGCTGGATAACTCCAGCTATCCATGGAAATTCAAGCCCAGTTCATCCTGCGTCTTAGCTCCAGGAACTCTACACCCAGATCATACCATATGTGGCATGCCGACGTGCTTGTAGTATCTTCCCCTCTTCCATTCCTATCCTGGCATCCGTACGCGATGCACTCAATTTTTTGTATGAGGGATTTATTTCTGCCTGCATAGCCTGCCTTCCCGCTCGCCTGTTCGGACAGTGGAATTTACACTTGATTGGCACCGGGTCATCTCGCCTTCGTCTACACAGTCATTCACCCCTTTTTCAGGATTTCTCCGAGCCCACAGACCGTCTATATCCTGGAAATAGGTTAATCACTACATGATACCCTGACCTTGGGGAAATACGTATCTATACCCCTCTATATAAACCCCTGCAGGTAGCCAGATGTTGCTACTACTTTTGAAAAATCCAGCTCTTCTCAGTTATCAAAAGTTCTTGAAAAATTTTGCGCTCCCGTTTTGGCATGACTGACGAGAAGGAGGCCGGATCGCGCGTCCGGTATGCGGATGATGACGGTGCCCGTCCCGACAACCAACGCCGATCCTTGCATCGTAGAGGTTCGGCAGCTTCGTCGCTCTCAATCCGCTCTGTACATAGTCGAGTCGTTGCCCCTGAAACAGCCCTGCCTATCACCTATCGGACGCTGTAAGTACACACTGTAAACCCAGTTTGCATAAATCTCTCTTACCTCGAAAACGAAATCAGATCCTACAATTTTGAAGAGTCCCTAAAGAAAGATTCTGAAGGGTTTGTTGAAAAGGGGGGGAGCGACCGCCTCCATGGTATGTTGACCTTTTCTCATATAACTTGATAACTCCACTGACCTTATGGGCAAAAGGTATATCGGAACTTGACTGGCACTTGATATCGATTGATGAATTGGCCCGGAGGCTCTCAACCTCCATTATCCAAGGTTTATCGGCTGAGCAAGCTCAGCGCCGTCTTGCCGAACATGGCAATAATGCTCCGACGCCCCCGCGCACGGAATGGTTTCGAAAGATAATGGGTTATTTCTTTGGTGGTTTTGGTGTATTGCTTTTTATCGGATGCATTCTTGTGTTTGTAGCATGGAAGCCCCTGGGGGATCCCCCGGCCCTTGCAAATCTTGCCCTTGCCATCGTTCTCGGCGCAGTTTTTTTGATCCAAGCCGGATTCAACGCCTGGCAAGACTGGTCGTCGTCTAGAGTGATGGCTTCCATCAAGACCATGCTTCCAGATGACTGCATGGTTGTCCGAGATGGGTCAGTCGTCATGAAGTCGGCTCTCCATCTTGTTCCGGGAGACATCATCAAAATAAAACAAGGCAACAAGCTCCCAGCTGATGTTCGCTTGATCGAGGCCTCTACTGACTTGAAATTTGATCGTTCTATCTTGACAGGTAAACTTTTTTATCAGAAAACTCAGGAAATAGGACACTATTGCTTACTCTCTGAGCATAGGCGAGTCTGAGCCCATTGTTGGAACAATAGAGTCGACCGACAAAAACTATCTAGAAACTCATTGTATCGGGCTTCAGGGCACTCACTGCGTGGCGGGCACGGCTACCGGGATATGTGTCGCGACAGGAGATGCTACAATATTCGGCCGCATTGCGGGACTGACAAACAAGCCCCGGCATGAGTTTACCCCTATCCAAAAGGAGATCCTGCGTTTTGTTCTCATAATTGTTAGCTTTATCGCATCTGTGGTTGTTTTGGTCATTGTGCTATGGTAAGTTCGAAATCTAGACTAACTAAACTCCGATGAATAACCCAGAAGTAGGGCTGCTTGGCTGCGAAAAGACCATCCTGACTGGATCAATGTCTCACTTCTCATTGTGAACTGCGTCAGTGTCGGCATTGCATTTGTACCCGAGGGCTTACCTGTTGCTGTTGCCATGAGTCTTACCATCGGAGCCAACATCATGAGGAAAAACAAAATCCTTTGCAAATCCCTTGCAACAGTTGAAACTCTCGGCGCTGTTGATGTTATCTGCTCAGACAAAACTGGAACTCTGACACAGGTATGTCTCGGTGCTCTTCGCGTGTTTAGGGTCGATTGTTGATGCAATGCTCCTAGAATGAGATGTATGTGACCAACTCCTACGCCGGAGGGAAAGAATACAAAGCGGACGATGCAAAAGAAGGCCTGTTCCGGGGCAAACCGGGCGATGACATTTCAAATCATGCTCTAGAGAATCTTCGAGTTTCGGGTGCTTTGTGTAATACTGCAGAGTTTGACGCCTCAACGACTAAACTACCAGCTGGTATGATGAAAATTTATGGCGACCCTACTGACCAAGCAATTTTGAGGTTTTCAGAGACCTTGTCCTCAGTGCAAAGTCTCCGAATGGATTGGAAAAAGGTGTTTGAAATTCCATTCAACAGCAAAAACAAGTTCATGATTCGAATAATGTCCCCGTCACACAACGCACAGATGGATCAAAGTTGTCCTGACATGTGCGTTTGTCCCTACATTGAGTTTGCGGCTCTTCTAGGCTAAATATTATTTAGGAATCTATTGATCAAGGGTGCCCCGGAAGTCCTCCTGGCTCGATGCAACACAGTTTTGCAGAACGATGGCTCTATCTTGCAATTTTCAAAGGCAGATCGAAAGGAAATTGAAACAATGAAAGATCGGTGGTCCAAGGAGGGCAAACGCGTTATCCTAGTGGCTCAGAGAATTATTTCCGACGACATTTCATCGATTTTGAAATCATCAAAAGCCGAAAAGGCTGTGTTGGATTTGGCAAGGGACGACCTTACCCTTATTGGGCTCTGGGGTCTCATTGACCCAATTGTATGGCTCCCATTGGACCCTCTATTGGCTTGATAAGTTTCTAATGCAAGATATGGCGTAAAGAGAGATGAGATCCCTAGCGTCGTCGACACTCTCCGCACCGCTGGAATTCGAGTCATGATGGTATTTTCAGTGTTCCCGCTCCCCGAAAGTTATAGCTGACTTCCTTCATAGGTCACCGGAGACTTTAAACTCACTGCTCAAGCCATAGCACGAGACTGCGGTATCATCAGAAGCGCACCTTCTTTGATACATACAATTGATAACCTAAAGCGTGACTTTGAAAAACCGCAAGTAATGGAGGATAACGAAAATTTCCGTGCCATTACCATAAGTGGGCCCGAACTGATCACTCTCAACGAGCAGCAATGGGACCAGCTTTGCATGTACGAGGAAATTGTTTTCGCGCGCACAACCCCAGAGCAAAAACTACGAATTGTTAAGGAATTCCAGTCGCGCTTACATACTGTTGCAATGACTGGCGATGGGGTAAATGATGCGCCAGCTCTCAAGGCTGCCGACGTGGGGGTTGCCTTGGGCAGTGGATCAGATATCGCGATCGAAGCTTCAGATATGGTTTTATTAGACTCATTCTCCGCCATTGTTGAGGCCGTGAAATATGGTCGGTTGACATTCGGTATGTGTCCTCGCAGAGAACTGATTGTGTTTAATGCTTACTGGTTGCGTTAGATAACTTGAAGAAGACCATCATTTACCTCCTCCCTGCTGGCAGCTTTAGCGAGTTGTGTATGTCCCGCCTCCTGCCAGTGTTTGGCTGGCCCTACGCTAATATCAATCTTTTCCAGGGCCGGTGATGGCAAATGTTGCTCTCGGAGTCCCGCAAGTTTTGTCATCCTTCTTGATGGTAAGGAGCAGTTATCAATTGTCATTTATGGCTGTATACGTTAGAAGAACTCATGCTAACGGTTTTTCAATGCTAGATCATCATTTGGTAAGGCCTCCCAACCGCCCCTTAATTCAATGTGTTACTAACAATACCTCATAGTTTATTCACTGATGCTGGTGGAGCGATCACCCTCGCCTACGAAAAACCGGAGATGGACGTACTTCTTCGGCCCCCCCGTAACCCAAGAAAGGATCGACTAGTCAACGCTAGATTCATTTTTCACGCGTATTGCTTCGTCGGCGTGTACGAATGCCTGCTATCGTTTGTGATGGCATTTTGGTATATGTCGGTATGTCATGACCTACCTCGGTATGCACTCAAGATGTCCCGCTCACATTACTGTTATTAGCGACGTGGAGTCCCCTTCAGCGCGCTAGTTCTCAAGTTCGGCAAGCTGGATCCGCAGTATGATCCAGACTACGTGACTGAAATCACCAATCACGCTTCGTCCATCTACTTCGTAAACTTGGTGGTCATCCAATTCTTCAATTTACTTGCAACGAGGACAAGGCGCCTTAGCATATTCCAACAGCCTCCATTGTTCAATAAACAAACGCAAAATCCATTGCTTTTCGCGGGAATGCTTTGGTCAATTTTCATCGTGTTTTTATGTGAGCTCCGCACTATTTTCCATGTCTTCAATACATGCTAATTAGCCCAGTTTGCTACATTCCCGGTATTCAAAACACGGTAGATACCACCTCGGTGCCAGTGGAGCATTTCTTCCTTCCCGTCGCGTTCGGTATCGGGATTCTTCTTTTGGATGAAGGTAGAAAGTACTGTGTGCGCCGCTGGCCAAAGGGCATGCTTGCGAGAATTTCGTGGTAAGTCGATATCCAGGAATGGATCCGACCAGGGCCGTATATAGCTTGGTGCTCGGGAATATACTGTCCAGTGACGCGGGTGGAAAGCCCGTGAAAAGAGAATACCTGGGGGTGGAATGTGCTGAATTTGTATGGATTGGTACGAAGTGCTACTTTTACTCTTGTATTTACAACGAGTTGAGTTGGTGGGTACGTAGATGCAATTGAGTGAAATTTTCTGTAGAGATGTGCATATGCTAATAATCATTTATGGTCTGGGTTATCATTTCGTCTTAAATGGGTCAGAAAAGCGCTTTCCATACATCGAGACGCCAGAAGCTCGGAGTATTTTCAGGGATACTACATACGCCTCCGAAGCCTGTTGAATTCACCCCTAGCCCCATGTTCGCCTAAAGAAAGTCGTCTGATATCCGATACGCCACGAAAATATCCATGCCCCCGCAGCCCTAATAAGTAGAATGTTCTGAGAAAAGATAGAAAGATACGTCACACGTGTTGGACACATGCAGATCAAGATTCACCCAGATTTCTTTTTCTTTCTTATCAAGGTAGCGTTCAAAACATTGACGGTACTGGTTGATTCCTGCGGTGTAGGCGCTGCGGCCGATTCGGTAGCTGTATGCCGTTTGCGTTTCTTAAAAATCAAGCCGCTGTTCAGCGGGTTTGACGGGTCAGCCTGGTGTCCCGGCGACGCCAACAGCTCAGAGGGATCATTGGCGCCGGTGACCACCTCGCCGTGGTCGTTTTGTCCTGCCAAGTCGGAGAGTTTATGAAGCCATGATTTTGTACTGGTCAAGGCGAGCGATTTGTCAGCGAAGTCGAGTTTCAGGAGGAAATTGGATAGGGCAATATAGCTCTCAGAGCTCAAGAGGATCTGCTTGTGGTGTTGAGAAGATGAGCTACCCTGGGTTTCAGAATGCCTTTCATTGAGCGCGTTGGATTTAGGTTCACACGCGCCATCCTCCGGTTGGGGAGGAACCCTGTTGTTGCACTCATCATGGTTCAATACAGGGTCGCCCTTCTGGTGAGCACCCAATTGATTGGACGACCGGTGTTGTGCCTCTGACCCACTCGATTCGATTCCCTTGGCAGCAAGGCCAGATTTAGAATCGGTCGATTCTTTTGGCTCGCTGCCTGTTGATAAGACATCCGACTTTAGCACACCTGGAGGGTTAATGATCATCCATAGAAACCCAACCAGCCTCCCAGCAGAACATTCTTGCCTGAAGGTCATCATTTCCCAGAACTCTTCTAGGGACTTAATGCTCAGCCACTGTCCAGTCACGGCATTTTTACTGGAAGAGGGTTCG
Organism: Chrysosporium queenslandicum; assembly: GCA_001430955.1. NCBI lineage: Eukaryota > Fungi > Ascomycota > Eurotiomycetes > Onygenales > Onygenaceae > Chrysosporium > Chrysosporium queenslandicum. The sequence goes on along the minus strand of LJPI01001282.1, from coordinate 3,895 downwards.
GTTTCTTCGACAAAATCGGCAACATAGAATTTGTGCGATTTGTTTTGAACGTACGGTGAAGTCTGACCGAATATTTCGTCATCTAGTTCGTCGAGGAATCTCGCCTTCGGATCATCTGGGAAACGAGGGATAAGGCAACGAGGAGGGGCTCCCGGGGTAGCGCAGATCTGGCGGAGGGGATAGCTATTCAGCCAGCGCGGTTTATCTTGAGGATCTAGTCTTGCGGTCGGCGGGAAAAAGGCTCTGGTTTCATACTTGTCGCATCCGGGAATAATGAGGTAGGCAGCACCAGTGGCATTCAGGGCTTCTTTGTGCCCTGGATCGTCTGCGCTTGACGTGGGCTTGCCTGAGTCCTGCTTCTCTGGCTCGAGATCGCGGAGAATAGGATCGAAGACACGACACCACCATTTGATTAGACCACGATCGTCGAGAACGTGTTTATGGGCATTTTCTATGCTACCAGGGAACAGATACTGATTCTGAGCTCTCGCAAAGAGAGAGAGCACCAGCCGAATCCCTGGCCGCTGAGATTCGCGCAGGATATGGGAGAGAAACACGGTGAAGACTTTTCGGGTTAGCGACTTCGCCGTGGGCCGGTTTAGGAGGTAAAGGTATCCAGTCGAGTCAGCTTTAGACACAAAAACAGTGGTAAGTCGCGCAGTAGTATACACTAGAACCTCAATTGAGAAGACCAGCAGTTCGTCATTGCTATCAGTGTCAGTGGCAGTGTCCTCTGGTCTGATCGACACAGCTAGGAAGTGGTTCTCGCAATTGGTTGGCTCTGGGTCCTCACCAGGAGGAGGTGAGAAAATGGGCTCGCAGGGGGATGGCAGACAGGCCACGTGCCGCACCGTGAGCTTCACATCTTTAGGCAGTGCTTGGCTCAGCTCCTGCGCAAAACGCGAGGAGGCCATTGGAACTGAGTGGGACCAGCACGGCTGACGCCTTTGTTCGAATGCAAATCATCGTCGTGTTGGTGTCGCGATGCAGCTTCGAGGAGATCGCGTCACGTGGTTGTGCCGGAGATAGGCCGTCGGGCGGACTTAACAAAGCAAACAGCGCAAACGAATGCAGTCACGTGCGAGTATCCTATCGCCCGCTTTGTCGATTGTCTTCCTCTCTTTCTCCCTCTCTCTCTTTCAGCGGTGTTACGTGCTTTTGGACGAATTGCAGGATGTCCGCTCCTTTTCTTCTCAAGGAGTGCGATTGCACAAGGGCCGGATCTCCGGCACCTGTGCAACATCGCATCGTCACCCCTCGGAGGATGACAAGGGCCCTGGTCAAACCTTGAGATATATGAGAATAGAGGTCCTCATTTCCCCGCTATTACTCTGGACAATGCAAAGCCGACAATTTGAATTCCAGAAGCCATAGCTATTAAGCCATATTATTCCTAATAATCTGCTGGCTATTGCCGATTTTTAAAGCTTGATACACATATTGTGTGCTGCCTTTCAACTCTCCACAATCATGACCAAGGAAGAATTGCAACAAATCCCGACTTTCCGGCGCGTTGTCACCGGTCATTCTCCCACCGGCGAGGCGATCATCGAATCGGATGAACAGCTCGTTCCCTATGATCCAACTAACAACTGCGCGCCGGCCACCCCAGAGTCACCATTTGGTCTTGCGACCATCTGGGCGATGAATTTCTCCTCATTCCCCATCAATGCTGACCAGCCCTGGTCTGAATTCAACGGCAAACCGGTCCCACTCGCCAACCCGGATGGCTTGATGGCTCGGATCGTTGATTTCCCCCCTGGAAAACCCGGGTTGATGCATCGTACTCTGACGGTCGATTTTGGGATTGTGTTGAACGGAGAGATCGAGTTGGAATTGGATAACGGCGTAAAGACTTTGATGAAGAAGCATGATCTGGTGGTACAGAGAGGCACCATTCACTCCTGGAACAACACGAGCACCGAGACTGTGCGGATGATGTTTATCTTGGTGGCTTCGAAGAAGTTGACTTACGGTGACAGGGAGTTGGACGCATCGCCGTTGCCGCCAGGTTTGGACGTCTCGCCCACTAAGTGAGCTTCTTTTGATGCTCGCATTGCGAGTCCCGTATGTATGTATCTAAGGTGAACGAGCCTAGGACAATGGTTCACTCTTAAATACCATCAGCGCAACGGGAATCATATTTATATCGCTTGCATGATTCAACTACATGAAGACTAATCCACTAGTCTCTAGAATTATCATACTGCACGTCGTATTAATTAGTAAATTCTATGGCCTATGTCGCAAAGCCTTGGAAGCTTAGAAATATTGCCGAACAGCGTCGAGGTCATCCACGTTCAATAATGCTACACCCTCCCGCAGCAACACTCTCCAAACCTCGTTGCGCTTGCGGATCGGCCAACTGGGGGTCTCCCAATATCTAGCACCGATTCCTTTGCTCTTTGCAGTCTTTATTTGAGTCCTGAGAGCTTCTAGCTGCGTCTTAGTCAACAGGTCCTCATTGTCCGAGCTCACTGCGCCAACAGCTTCCGCAAAACTGGTTGACGCAATCGGAGAAATCAAAGATGAAATATTCTCCATCCGGGGCTGATCAAGATCCGCGAGCGGTGCATCGTAGAAATAATCGCGGCTCTTAAGACCTGTTATCAGACTCAATGGCGTATTCCCTGTTCCGATGACAGTGACGGGACCTGGGATTTTAACGTCGTCTTTCACTTCAGTCAAGTATCCCAAATCACGCAGCGGTTGGAGGTCTTTTGAGACCTGTTTCCAGGTTTCGACCCCGTCGGTTTTGATATCAATGAAGAGGTACAGTGTTTGCGCTGGATTGGTGTCGAATATGCCACTGAAGTGGTCCTTTTGGTCAGTTTATCCAAATTGAGGACCATGGGGAAGCATGCCTACTTTCTCGTAGAAGTCGGTACGAATTTATTCTTGGGGTTTTGGCGTTGGAGAATTCGGAGGATTTGATCAATATAGAGTGACTTTAGAGTCCTCTTCTCCGTCAAGGAAGATTGATGATGGCCAACCTCCTACATGTAAGTGTCGAGCCAGGAAGAAATACGCAGATTTCAACCCACATGTAAAGTTCCATTTATCAGCCAAACATCGGCTTCAATTGAGACACAGCCCGCTGCTATAGCTAGAAGGCCGTCAGTGCCATATTTGAAAGTCTCTTTTGTGCAGAGATCGTACCAGAATAGACGGGGCGATCCCTCCAGTAGTCACTAGGACAGAATCATTATCAGCCACAAGTTCCTCACCACCTATCCTTCAGGTATAAGTCACACACTTGTGAGAATGGCACGGAATCTTTTAATTGCCATGACAGGAGCAAATTAGCACCAACTCAATCCACAATCAGCTCTGTATGTACAGTATTTCACAGCACTGCCTGAAGCATCTCGAAACGACGTACCGGAGTGATCTCTCTGGTAAAGTCTGTCGGGTAATGGTACTCTGGGCCCTTATGGGTGTCCGCCAGAATGTTCTGTAGCTCTGAGGCGCCCACGGATCTTGCAACGACAGCCGTATGGAAGCTCGCACACACTCCCAGCGTCGGGGCCGCAAGGAATGACGTCACCCTCATGATTGACTCCCAACAATCCCAAGGGACAGGATAATAACCAATTGGCAGATTTGTTTGCAGAAAAGTAATATGCTGGAAATTCGAATTGAGTGCGGAAGCCAGGAGGGCACAGCACTGTCGAGTTCTCTATTTCTGGGATTGCGAAGCTGCCGCCAGATCGCTGAATTGCCCTAGCTGTCACGTGGGGCTCTAGTAGCCACACTGAGTCTACAAAATACTAGGTAGAATTGATTATTTTTTGAAGGATGAGATATGTCGAAGCCCAGGAGAAGCTAGGAACACTACTGCTAAGCAAGATTGGTGGGCGGCAAGGAGGATCGGTACGGCATCCTGTAGCGGCCA